>BMAO01018675.1:0-159624 GCA_019973975.1 Trichonephila clavata | reverse complement strand
TCACTACCCCTATGATTATTAACTCCCCTTTGCACATTATCTAAATTCGGGTATGTTGGATTCATAATTAACAACTACTTAATTAATAAACCAATATTATTATTAAAAAAAATCCTTCTTATTATAGAAATACACAAATATTAATCAAACTTTAAGAACAACAAATTACAGTGGAGTGCGATTAGAATTCAATTATGAACAACGGAACACTAACTGAAACTACGGAGAATAACGCATACAATCAAACTACGCATTTATATCTAATTTATGAAAATAACAGACCTGATATCTTTTTAAGGCAGGATTCTTTAATACTTGATGGATCTAAAGAGCGGCTTCAATCCTTGATATCTTCAGTTCCGTCCGAACCGAATTAATGAACCTTTTTCTATAATCTTCCTCCGGCGAACAAACTTCACTAGTTAAACTAATCTCTCAGAATCACCTTCTTAATCAACCTCGTAGTTATCTCCTCTATCAAACCACGTAGTCATCCTCCTCTCTTCATTTCATTTCTCCCTTTTATATCTCTTTCGAACTCGCTAAACCCGAAACTATATTGTTTGCATAAGTCACACTTTTGGCTCTCAGCGGGGATTGGTTAAAATAAATACAATCTTAAAGGAATTGAGAGAAGGTTAGTGAAACGCGTAAGCACCCGTCACAACCCCCCTCCGAGAAAAAAAGCGTGACTTATTGAAGGTCTAAACGACCTGCAAGAACTCGCTTAATTTACCTAACATCTGAAAAACACTGAACCTGCACAAAATTTTAACTACTCTAGAAGGCCTAAAAATACTGAACTTGTAGAAAATTAACTCACGAACTTTATAATGCCTGAAAACACTGGATCTGCCGAAAATTTTAACTCTCTAAGTTAGAAACTTTAATTAAACTAGCACACAGAAATGACTACTCAAAAGGGGTACTCCACTCTAATTTATTGCTCTTGTACAAACATACAATCCCTACAGTGCATCCCATTCGGGCGAAGATCAGGGGAAAACCTTTCCAGAAAAAAACCCTGATAATGCACTTTACTTAAGTGCTAATAAATATAAAATTTTACATTAATATCTTCTCACGACATCATTTTCATCGCATCACTATGTTCAGGGACTGCTGCCCTGAAAGGAAACCTTGTCAATTTTTTCTAAAACATGACATTAAATGCACAGAACTTTTATACAACTTCCTTATTGACATAAAATATGGCATACATTATATTATATATATATATATAGTTTCATAACAAAATAACCTTTATCTGGTTTCTTTTTCAGAAATTCCCAATCAATCGCGCTGCGCTGTTAATGTTTTTTGTTAGTAATCCTAATTACGCCGCGCCCAGAAACCAGACATTACTTATACATCTTAATAGTTACACGCAAAAATATATACATTTTTTACATAGAATATATTACAAAAAACAATACAAGTAATCTCACATATAAAGCCTCGTCTTTAATGTGTAGCAAAACAATTGCAATTCAACAAATGTTTTTCCACAATTTGGAAAAAAATTAAATACAAAAGTTTTTTCAACCGATATGAAAATACACACAACGCAGCAACTTTTGTAGGTTAATTTTACAAAAAAAAAATAGACTAGCCCACATAGAAAATACTCCGAACTGTCTGTCAGAGGAAAAATAAACAAATTATAGAATTATACAACCTGGCTAGTCTTTAGATCCGATCTGCATAGGCTTTGTCTCCAACCATGGCCTCTGTGCTGGATGACCTTGTCCTAGGGTTGTCCTCTCTGCACTCCCACCTTCTGGGTCTCCTCTTCCATTGAGTCCGTTGAAGTTGATATGCTCCTGCTGAGGCGTTGTTTTCATTTGTGAGAACTGGAACTTGGCTGTTGTCCACTCGACGTCGGCTCCGAAGATTGTATGGACAGCTCCTTTCCTGATGAGGTCTGTTGTACTTGAATCTGTGGGATGGTCCTGGAACTGCTCTTTCAGAACTATTTTCTTCCACCTTTCTATACCGCTTTCTGGAGGGACGAGAGGGCATTGACGAGGAAATCTTTCTCTTTTCTCGGGATACCTGGGCCTCTAGTCTCTTCTTCTTTTGAATATTATCTCTCCAAGAGTCTGGTCTTCCTCTTTTCTCTCTTTCAGTCCAATAGGGTCTTTTTTTCCTGAAATTATACACTTCACCCCCCGAAGAAACAGCAGATTCCGTCCGTCCACGTTTTTTTCTCACCTCCACTCCATCGCGTCTATTCGCAACTATATCTCTACTACCATTTAAATTTCCTGATTTCGATCCTCTACGACAACCCCCATCACTCTCCGATTGCACCAATCTCGACTGCCCATCATCCGACCTGACTGATGCCACTGCACCATGATCACTTCTATTGTCACTTTCCGACTCGGCAACACTGTCTTCTCTTTGATGGTAAATTCTCACCTGGTCCACATTAACCGTTATTCTTTTACCAAATTTTAATGTTACTAAATTATTATTATTTTTTACACTCAGAACTTTATATGGGCCCTCAAACTTTGGCATAAATTTACCTACTATTTTCTTACTTGTCGAACTTAACGGGTGAGTTTGAACTAATACTAGATCATCAACTTTCACATTATTTTCACGCCTCTTTTTATTATAATATTTCGCCCACTTCTCTTGCTGGCGCTTTGTATGAATTCTAGCCTCCTCAAACAACCTTTCTATGTTCCCAAAAACTAAATCTGATCCATCAGTTACCATAACTAAATTCTGAAAAGGGGTGATTAAATTTCGACCTAAAAATAATTCCGCCGGTGTTTTACCCGTTGTCTCATGTACTGCTGTCCTAATAGCATAACCGAACTCTTGCAGAAATTGATCCCAGTTAGTGTGATTATCCGCGACAAAACTCGAAATCATTTTTAAAAGAGTGCGATTAACTCTTTCTGTTTGATTAGCTTGTGGACGATATACCACAGTTTTAACGTGTTTTATGTTCAACCTGCGACATACTTGCTCAAAAACTTCGGATATCATTTGGGGGCCGTTATCGGTGACTAATTTTACAGGAGCTCCATAACGCGCAATATAATTCTCAAAAAATGCATTGGCAATTGCTTTAGCCGAAGCTTTCCTTAAGGGAACTATTTCAACCCATTTAGAAAAATTATCTGTAATTACTAAAATAAATCTATAGCGTTCTAGACTAGTTGCAGGGTACGGGCCTAACAAATCTAAAGATACGATTTCATTCGGAAAATTCGTCACTATCGAAATTAATTGACCAGCTGGTAATCCGTTTTTATAATTGACTTTTTGGCATTGGTCGCAGGTTGCTACATATTTATAAATGTATTTCCTCATGTACGGGAAATAACACGCGTCTTTTAATTTTAAGTAGGTTTTCTTTTTTGCCTAAATGGCCTGCCATCGGCGAGTCATGGAATTCTCGCATAACATCTTTACGTAATGTTTTAGGTATAAATACCCTTAATTCACCTAGTGTGGTTGTATATTTTGCATAATATAGCAATCCGTCAACGATTTTAAAGTCATGGGACCAATTTCTACAGATTGATTCATTAATGGAACTATCGTCCGGATTTTCCAAAAACTTCATGATGTGACCTAGCTCCGGGTCATTTCTCTGTTCCTCTCTCAACTGTTCTCTAGACGATAATACTAACGATCTAATCACCGCACAAGACACCTTTGGTTCTTCATTACTTTCTAACGGGTTTCTAGACAACATATCAGCCACTAAATTTTGCGTACCTGGGCGATGTTCCCATATTCTACATTAAAATTTGCCAACTTAAGCGTCCACCTTATCATTCTAGACGACAAATTCTTTCCATTCGTTAATTTGGTAAGTGCAGCATGGTCTGTTATCACTTTAACCGGCAAGGATCCGAAATACGTGCGATATTTATTTAATGCCCATATGACAGCTAAACATTCACGTTCCGTCACACTATAATTCCTTTCTGCCCGGTTTAAAGTTCTCGAGGCAAACGCCATAGGCCTATTATTCTGTGTCAATACTGCTCCTAGCCGCCCATCCGGTATAGTGGTCAGTGAAGCTGACTGCGGTGCCACAGGGACTGAGTTTGAATCCCGGAGAAGGCATGGATGTTTGTGTTGTAATCCTTTCTTCTGTCTGTGTTGTTTACCCCCGTGTTATACGTTCGGTGGTGCACGGGGTTTATAAATGTTAAAAAATTTAATACTGCTCCTACCCCCACTGAGCTCGCATCCGTATAGAGTTCAAAAGGTTGGGAAAAATCTGGTAATTGTAACACTGGAGCTTCTGTCAGTGCTTTCTTAATACGATCAAAGGCTTCCTGCGCTGATTCCGACCAACGGAACTTAGAGTTTTTTCGTTTAAAATTATATAAGGGCTCACACATGTCTGCGTAGTTTTTAATAAACTTTTGATACCAACCCGTCATTCCTAAACATTTTGCTATTTGTTTTGCAGTTTTCGGAGGTTTCATTTCAATAATTGCTTTTACCTTCTCCTCGTCTGTTTTAACTCCTTCTTTATTAATAACTAAACCCAAATAACGTAATTGTTCCCTCGCGAAATGACATTTCTCGCGATTCAACGTTAAACCAGCCTCCTTCAATAATCTGAATACTTCCCGTAAGTGTTCTACATGTCTTTCAAAAGATGGAGACGAAATAATCACGTCATCCATATAACAGTGGGCAAAACGCCCGAGGACTGGCTTGAGGATCATCTCTATGGCCCTTTGAAAATTTGGAGCTGCCCCCGAAAGGCCAAATGGCATGCGAATAAATGCAAAAGTACCATTTTTTGTAACAAACGCCGTCTTATGAACATCTTTGGGGTCTACTGCCATCTGAAAGTATCCGCTGCGTAAATCAAGTGATGACATAATTTCGGTGTGTGGAATATTAGTGATCAAATCATCAATTATTGGTAGCGGATATCGCGGATATCTCGTGATCGCATTTAATTTCCTATAATCTATTGCAAACCTATAAGCTTCTGGGTCATCTAACGGCAACCCATTTTTCTTCCGACATAAAACAACTGGAGATGCGTAGGGCGATGTTGTTGGAACTATTGTTCCATCATTCAACATCTTCTGAACATGGTAGTCGATGATACCCTGTTTGACCCTGTCATAGCGATAAGGTCTCGAAAAAACAGGAGGACTATCACCCGTGTCAATTTCATGACAAAACACATGTGTCAGACCAGGCTTAAGTGAAAACAACCCATGAAATTCCTTAAACAAAATCTGTAATTCTTGTTTTTGTTTTGAATTTAACTTAGTGTTAGATAAATCTATCTGAACCGGTTCGTCCGAAATTGCCACTTTTTCCATTTGCGAATCCGGAATGATTAACGATTTAGACAGAAAGTCCAAACTAATCTTTGCATGTGACATAAAATCAATACCTGGGATGCATGGATATTGCATCTCAGCAATCACATGAAATTTCCACAACTTCGAAAATTCTCTTATTTTAATTCTCAACTCAACTGTGCCTAAATTTCTGCATTGTGACCCTTGAGCTGTAACTACTTCAGCTAACGATTTTTTAATAGGACAGAAAGAAAAATATGACCGGTACGTTTTTTCTGAAATAAATGACTTTTCCGCACCTGTATCCCAGAGCGCTTTTAGAAATGTATCATGCAAAAGAATCGGCACATACGGAAGTTCAACTGGTGATAATCTTAATGAATTAAGTTTAATTCTAATAGGAGGATTTGACTTAACTAGCGATCGTTTACCTCCCGCAACACGATCGCTTAGAAGTTTAAATTGGCATTTCTTTGCCTTTCGCTGTTGCAATCAACACGCCTCCAATTCTGCGTTGCTGAATCATCATTAGGACCCTTCCTAACCACCATCCTACGGTTCTGATACCGGTCTGTTCACTGATTTGGGTGATTGTAGCGATTTCCACCCTCGAATCCTTGATTTTGATAGTTACGACGAGAAAAATTATTCGCACCCCTGCCTAGTCCTCTTTGATCATTTTGACTATTTCCGACCCCAGTATCTCTCCAATTTCTATTATTCCTTCTTTCTTCAGGATTCCTACTCATATCCAAACTTCGACTAGCAAAATTATTACTTGAACCCTGGTTTTCCCTGCAGCTATGACGTTCCTCATACCGGTCTACCAACTCTATCAACTGAGCTTTCGTTGTGGGGTTTCGAACTTCTAAATAATCCATTATTTGGGGTTCTAGTCGCATTAGTATGTGATCGATCAATTTTATCTCATCATAATTCAAATCCAAAGTTTTATGTAATTTTAATAGCCGAAAAATAAAGTCTGACGGGGCTTGACCTCTCCGTTGTTTTGATGAAAAAAACTGAGCTTCTAGCTCTGATTTATTCCGTATTACCGGAAAACTATCTGACAATTTCTTTTTAAGCGTTGCAAATGAGGTCGCTTCTTCATTTACACACTCGAACCCAATCACCTCAAACCAGTCTAACGCTCTCCCAATTAAATGACCTTTTAAATACGCACATGATAGATTCGCCGGTATTTCATAGTAGGCTATATTGTCATCGATATTGGAAATAAACTCAGACACATTTTCTTTACCCGAAAAAAATAATTCCGGCAAAACTCTAAATCCTGCACCTGCTCTTAATTCTGGTATTTCGTTTGGGCGCCAGTGTCGTAGTCTCTCACTACCCCTATGATTATTAACTCCCCTTTGCACATTATCTAAATTCGGGTATGTTGGATTCATAATTAACAACTACTTAATTAATAAACCAATATTATTTATTAAAAAATCCTTCTTATTATAGAAATACACAAATATTAATCAAACTTTAAGAACAACAAATTACAGTGGAGTGCGATTAGAATTCAATTATGAACGACGGAACACTAACTGAAACTACGGAGAATAACGCATGCAATCAAACTACGCATTTATATCTAATTTATGAAAATAACAGACCTGATATCTTTTTAAGGCAGGATTCTTTAATACTTGATGGATCTAAAGAGCGGCTTCAATCCTTGATATCTTCAGTTCCGTCCGAACCGAATTAATGAACCTTTTTCTATAATCTTCCTCCGGCGAACAAACTTCACTAGTTAAACTAATCTCTCAGAATCACCTTCTTAATCAACCTCGTAGTTATCTCCTCTATCAAACCACGTAGTCATCCTCCTCTCTTCATTTCATTTCTCCCTTTTATATCTCTTTCGAACTCGCTAAACCCGAAACTATATTGTTTGCATAAGTCACACTTTTGGCTCTCAGCGGGGATTGGTTAAAATAAATACAATCTTAAAGGAATTGAGAGAAGGTTAGTGAAACGCGTAAGCACCCGTCACAACAGGAGTGGATGCAATTCCTTTTTGCGTAGCATATAAATTCGTTTGGTACAAATTGTTTCTATAAAACTGATAGAAAATAATGTCAAAAAATTGAAATCAATGAAGGATCTTGAAGGGATGTTGTTTCATCTGAGGGTCCACTTGGCTCTGCAAAAGGCAAATGTCGAATTTTTACAGAGGCCTTACTTTTCCAAGTAACTTTAGATATACGGGGTGGTCCTCTGGCACACTTTTGTCATCAACTTCCTCATCAATATCGGTATTTTCACTTGAAGATGACTTTTTAGACATAATATCCTCTGCTTCACTGAGTGATAATTCATCGGTTTCAATATCAGAGTGTAAGTTGTGAAATACTTCCAGAACTTCTGGAATTGATAATCCTTTTCTTCGCATTTAAAAAAATGCCAGAAATTACATAAAGAAATACTTAAAATATCTTATCCCCAATACTAAGTAAGGCAAGAAAACGCTAGATTGATATTTCTGTCTTTTCTGAGAACAGCTCAAATACAAAATGCCTAAGGAGCATCTGTATCTGAGCTCCCACCCCTAAAATATTGTAACATCGGCTCATCAGCAGAATTCATCCCATGTATACACGTCAAGATTGAAGTATGGAGAGTCAGTTGACCAAATAGGCCATTGAATCTCCATAAAAGACACCCGTGGTTCACCCCTTACACCGGGAGCATAACACGTGTAAACTGTCTTGGAGAATGTTTTTGAAGTAGCTACTACTTACTTTCTTCATGATTTACAGACACCTATTAATCCACAGGTGTGCATAGGAAGGAAACTACGAGTTATAGCCCCTTTGTGTCGGGACCCCCTATCCTACTGACATAGCCAATTTGAATAAAGTATACTGGTGCCAAGGATAGCCATAGAAGCTAACTCAGTGAAAATCTGACAGCTTTCACTTAGCTTCTAGATGCTGGAGAGAGAGCAAAAGTATTGAATAATAGTTCACACACATCAATAATGGAGTGCGATTGATTTCGGGGAGGGGGAGGGGGTGAAAATGCATTCCTTGGAAAATGAGAAGTGGCGAGGGGTGAGAATGTGACCCACGCCTGGAGTTTACCGTCCCTTACTGGAGTTTGGTTTCGCGGTGAAACCATAGATTTTAATTTCATTTTTCTACTCTTCTGTTTACTTATCAAAATGACAGAAAGTTGTAATTAATAATTTAAAAGAAGCATAATAAAACCTCGTGCTGTAATTTAAAATAACTATTTTTTTAATATTTTTTAAAGCTAATGGAATTTACCAAATTTTAAGAAACGTCAATATTTTCCTGTTTAGTAGGTCTCAATCGTTAAATATAGCCGTAATGTTGTCATCTATTGCTAGGAAAAAGAGCAAAATTTCAAAAAAAAGCTGTTATTGGGATGAAAAATTTTTTAAATCTAATTTTTTTAAAATGTTTAATGTGTGGTTTCGGTGTGAAACCAATGAACGTTAAAGGGTTAAAACAGAAGTTTCCTAAGATTAGTGAAGCAAAAATTAAAGAATTAATGTTATTGGGTCCACAAATACGATCACTAATGCATGATGAGAAGTTTGAGGAACTATTAAATCCACTGGAGAAAGCAGTTTGGCAAGCATTCAAAAAAGTAACTCACAGTTTTTTGGGAAATCTAAAGGCGGAAATTTACTGTGACATTGTTTATTATCTTATAACATCTTATAAAAATTTGGGCTGTAATATGTCCTTAAAAATAAGCTTCCTGCACTCGCACTTAGATTTCTTCCCGGAAAATCTTGGTGCAGTGAACGATGAGCATGGGGAACGCTTTCATCAGGAGATTTCAGCGATAGAAAAGAGATATCAAGGCAAATGGAATGCTAATATGCTGGCCGATTATTGTTGAACCATCAAGAGGGATACTCTACTGGCGAAATATAAAAGAAAATCTCTCTCTCTCTCTCTCTCTCTCTTTCTCTCTCTCTCTCGTGATTTCTTAATTTCTAGGTGAGTCAGAATGTTCGAATATTGTGTACTTAAGAATGTAGAAAATATTAAAATGTTTCAAATTATAAATGCCTGTCTCTCAAAAACCTTGCGTGATGAAGAAAAATCGATATCATATTTGAATTCAGGAGAAGAAATGCTATCAGAATCACATATTTTTCTTTCTGAGACAAAAAAAAAATTTCTTTTTTGTTGCCCAGTGTTATTATTCATACCAATTAAAATCGACTTGTTTTTAGATTTTGTTTGAAATTTTGATGAATTCCTGAGAATCCTGGAAAGGACTTTTACCATTCCAGTGATTTCTCGGAAATTTCCGGGGATGGGAAAAAACAGGGAAATCAGAAACCCTACCTGTATGTGTTCTTGTTGGAACTCTGATTGGTATGAAATATCGGGACGAGAGGCTTGATTAATAGTTGTATCCATATGCCGTTACTATTGGTAATGAATTCATTTTGATTGATAGTAATGCATAATCTCACTGAATTGAGCTTATTGAGGACTATCATGAGAATAACGGTTTGGAGCAACAACAACAAAAAAATGGCAATATAGCTCAATCTTCAAACCTGAATACAAGACGGTATATTTAGTGCTACTTTGATAGACACGTAGCAGCTTCAAGTTATCTTCCAGGGTCCTTATATGAACTGGAACAAGGGTTACTCGATGTCTGATCCTCGTTTCTCATTTCGGTATCTGACAACTTTATTGACTGCATGAAAAATCGGTGCAATCAAAGCGTTACAGTTAAGGGTAGGCCACTCCTTATTTTTACCCTTTTTTTGTAATCTTTCCACGACAATGTTCCACATAAAATTTAGATATACTGCTTTCTCTGAGAATGGACTTTCTTACAACAGAATGTTGTAAATCCCGTTTATGTTGAAATTGGGCAAATTTATGTGCTGCATTCAATAAATATCTGTGTAGTGCACATAGCCCCTAAATTTTTTATTTCTATATGTTCATTCCTTTTCAAATTAATCACAAAAAACAAGTGGTGCCTTTACTTTATTTGACCAGCATGTTGTTGGGCTTAGAAGTCCATAATCAGATCACTTTATTGGAATTAAAAATTTTATTGCCTATAATAAATGCTTTAGTTATAATATTTAGGGAATTTTATAGGGCCATCTTTACCTCATATGAATCATGTATGGACTTATTCAAATAAGAAAAAAAAGGTATTTGCTAAATAGTTTATATGATTTTTTTTAATATTTCAAGACTTAGTATTTCGTACAAATGCAGCGGATAGACATAAATGCACTGCCTCAAAAAGTAAGCAACAAACAAACAAAACAAAAGGTACCAAAATGAAAACAATTTATTGAAAAGCAATTAAACTTTCACAGGTTGTTTAACAGAAACTGAGGCAAAGTCGAACGAAAAAATAGAGAAAAACAAGAATAAGTTTTCAAAAAAGCAATCGAAGCAATAGCGTCCTTAACTTGAACGAAAAACTTTAGTTTCATACATGTATAAGTAGGGCGTGTGACCTCTTGTAATGGAGATGCAGGCTTGACAGCGACGATTTATACCCGCAAGCAGGTCGCCAACCGTTTTCGAAGGCATGTTGTCAAGTCATTAGGGTTTCGGGGAGATTTGCACAGAACAGAAAGAAGTCCCAAGTATGACCTAGACAGGGTTTATTGGGTTTAAGTTAGGTGAATGTGCTGGATATCCCATTCGAAGCAATGTTTCGACCGTCGCGTATTGGTTGACAACGAGAACTCTATGCGCACTCATGCGTTATCACCCATAAACTTGAAATCAGGACCCATACTACAAAATATAGACGAACATATGAGTTGAGGATTACATCCCGATAAATAACTGCAGTCTCTAAACCAAGACAAAAGACATGGCCACCCCTTGATATCCTTGCTCAAACCCTGATACCAGCGCCAGGAACGTCTGGCCGAGGCCCAGGACCTCGCTTTATTCTCGACTTCGTCTTAATAAGATCATGATCCGGATAATTTTAATGTGGTCAAATACTATTCCCGTACATATCCTCCGAAAGACAAGGAATTTCAAACTACATGTCAATTCGCAAAAGTGGTAAGACTGTACGATTATGGGATGACCGTTGTCCATGTCTAAACGTAAGCCAAATACTATAAACATTCATCCAACTCATTTAGTCGAAATGCGGCCATCAGTTGAGCCGTTTTGCGCCTAGGATTTTGAACATCATTAAGTGCGTCATGCACATTTATTTGTTTAAAATTACCGTTTGAACGAGTATTTGACAATGCATGCAGTATACTGTCTACTTTTAAGAACAGTCAGTAGGGTAAAAGTCTTGAAATGATCGATTTTGAGTTTTTCATATTTCTGACATCTGTAATTCATAACGTTTCTAGGGAGATAACACACATGCATTATTTTAAATTAGAAGTACGTCAAAATGACTTTTAAAAAATCATCAACTGGCGGGCCACGTCCACTTTTGACAGATATTTACCTTTTAAATATCCTGAAACAATTGCAAAGCCTTTTTTTTATTTATTCATACGCAATTAACTTTAGATAACGGTATAACTGTACAATTAACTGTCAAGATTTGTAGCGGGATTTCTGGTTAGATGGTTGGTATAATCTAAATTGTAATTGAAATATAATGAAGAATAAATCAAGATTTATAGGTTATTCATCATGAAAAGGTAAGATTTTGTTTAATAAAAATTACTGTTTTCTAAAAATTACATTTTTAAAATTGTGTTTAAAAAAGGAAATTCTACTAAATTTACTGTATGTGAATACACTGGAAGCTTACATTATATATTCCTTATGCAAACTTGTGCATAATGAAGTCATATCTTGGAAACATTACAAAAACATTTAGCTAGAGACATATCATGAGAAATTTGAATAAATTCAGTGATGATTAGTAAAAGTTTTTTTTGAAAAAACTAAATATATTTGAAAAAATATCACTTCAGTTTTAATATAAATGTTTCTTTATTGTACAGACAAGTTTTTAAACTTAAATATTCAAAAGTTTCTGAATGAATGGTACCCACAGATAATTCAGATGTGCAATACCATTGGTCGTTGCAAGAAGCTGGTTACATACATACAAATACATAGATATTTTTAAAAACGTAAAAGCAGTTTTATTTTGGCTGTTTTAAAAATATTTTGTCAAGTTTAGAGAAACTTTTGAAATTTAAAAGTTTTAGAAACTTATGTTTGTATGTGAACACACAAAACACTGATGAAAACTTTCGAAATGACGTAAAATCATGTTTTCTCAAATGCACACTAAAACCATATAGATAAATTTTTTCACATTATACTTATGATAATTTATGCTCAACTTTGATATTTGGATATTTGTAATGCATAACAGCTACAAATTCTTCAAAAATTTATACAGGTTTTGAGAAAATAGATGTAAATTTTACAAAATATCTCGTTAAACAAAAACTGATTGTATGTATTTTCTAAGTATTTTAAAACCTTTTTGTTTCCTATTTTACTTTAAATATATTGACATGGTGCTAATGCTTAATAAATTAGGGTAAATACATGTTGTAATTCATAATTTTTGTGATGAAGTGGCATTTCATATAAAAAATGTTTTTCAATCTGTATTTACTTTTTCTCAGAATTGACTGAAAGGATCCTCATGCAAATTTCAATGAACATAACTGATATGTGTCATTATATATACTAAAGTGTGTGTGTGAGCTTTTAATAATATTCTCAAATTATTTTTGAAGGTGTCACTCAAAATGACTATTTTCAAAAAATTCATAGTGATACTTTTACGTTGTATGATTTTGAAAAAACTTAACAATATATTTGAAATATCTCACTTCAGTATAAGTATTAAAACCTAATTAATATTCAGACAAAATCTGAAGACTGAATATTTAACAGTTTCTGAGAAAAAGATACATAGGTATATGTGATGATTTTTGTTGTTGCCCGTAAAGCTTGTTATACACACAAAATTACATAAATTTAATGATTAAAAAGATAAAAACAGCTTCATTTTAGCTGTTTAAGAAATTATTTGATCAGTTATTGAGATCTGATACTTTTAAAAATACTGTTTGCATGTGAATATACAAAACATTAATGAAAACTTTCGAGAAATGCTGTATAATCACATATTTCCAAATCCTTACTTTTAAATATTAATACATTATTCAAGGCATTCATGATATTTAATTCTCAACTTTGATGCTTCTAATACATCAAACATAAAACTTCTTCAAAAATTGTTACAGATTTCGAGAAAATTAATGTAAGTATTAAAAAATATCTCCTTAAACACAAACTGAAAAATGCTATGTACCTATGTATTTTCTGGGCAATTTAAATAAAATAGGGAACAAAAAAAAATTCTTAAAATAAATATAGGATAAGCCAATGTGTAATAAAATTGGATAACTACATGTTTAATTCATAATTTGTGTGATGAAGTGACATTTCATATTAAAAATGAATTTTTCTCAAAATCATGTTTTTCAAACTGCGTGTTCCTTTTTCTCAGAATTGACTGAAAGGATCGATCCTCACGTAAATTTCAGTGAACATAACTGATATGTAATTATATATACTGAGTGAGCTTTTTATAATATTCCCAAAATATTTTTGTAAAAGTCAGTTATCGAGGGAAAAAATGACAATTTTAAAAAAATTCATAGTAATACTTTAACGTTGTATGATTTTGAAAAAAAAATTAACAATATGTTTAAAAAATCTCACATCAATATAAATATAAAAGTGTAATTAATATACAGACAAAATTTGAAGTTTTTAAGTTTCTGAGAAAAAGGTACTTTAAAAAACTCAATTTAACATTTGCGGTGTAGGGCTACTCTTAAGGATCTCAGGCAGGGTCTACTTTTGTATAAGGGACCAGGACCTCAAAGAGTCCTAAGTCGTCCCTGACCAGTGCGACTGCAGCTGGTTCCTTCAGTAACATTGCGAGCTTCAGATTAAGTGCCTGGGACTTTTTTAGATTCATATCCATCGGAAATCGTTGTTTATGCAGAATCGAGACTCATTTGTCAACAGTACATTGGTCCACTGCTCCAGCATCAAACACATGTGATCCACAACCCTGTAACCAATCTCTTAGTTGAGACATTATCAATGACACTCACACTCGAACTGATGGTCATCTGGCATACAGTTGACTTTCATGCAGCCGTTTGCAGTTTGTTGGGATATTCCTGAAGGGATATCCCACCTGTTGGAACCTTTTCCTAATGATATCACAACGCTAAAAAAAATTGGGGAGTTGAACTCGCTTGATAACACCAAGTTTGTAGGCACAGATACCGGTCCTCACGGGGAGGGGGGGGGGCTAACCCTATTACGTCTACTACCAAGTCTTCGTGACAATGTATGTTTATTCTGATAACAATTTCATAAGGCGCTAAAGATCGAACTGTTGCTATTGTTGTCTCCAATGATCGTTCCTCAGAAGGGATACATCGGACTACTCACTAGCGTGTGTTTAAACTAAAATGCTGTCGACTACACATTTTCAGAAATTTGGAACAGATAAATGAGCACAAAAAAAAGTAACATCCAACGCCCCGAAAAAAATTTCAACAGCTGAAATAAACCTGTTCATATATGTATCACATTACACAGACATATGTGTGATTATGCAAAGGTTTTATTGGGGAACTGTTTATTTATTTATTTATTTTTGTTTGTTTTTAACGTATTTCATTGCAAAGTAAATATGCAAATTTTTCGTGGTAACGTTTTTTCTCGAGTTATGCTAATTTTACTTTTTTTTATACAGAGTGTAGTAAATGACTTCACGTGGTTTTCCAATCAAAATGATGAGGGTTAAAATAAATCTTCTGCTTTATGTTTATAACAAAATACATTTGTAACAAAATGATGAATACAGTGATGATTTATTTTTTTTCTCTGTGTTTGCCAGTAATAAATGAATAGAACAGCGAAATCTCTACATTAGTATATACACTCAAGAGCCAAAACATTATGACCACCCCTACATTTTGTAATGAACTCGCCTGGATGACGTAGAAGGCACGTGATCAGATGGAAGTGATATCTAACTGCTGCTGGAGAGTCTGAAGAATCATTCTTTCACTTACTTCTGTGTGTGATGGGAAAGGCTGCGGATCTAAGCGACTTTGATAGAGGGCACATTGTAATGGCTCGAAGGCTCGGAACAAGTATTTCCGAAACTGCACGACTCGTGGGTTGTTCGCGATCTACAGTTGTTAGTACAAAACAAAGTGGATGAATAACGGTGAAACAAGCAGTAGACGATATGGTGTTGGACGTCCACACGCTATCAAAGAAAAATGTCGTCGGAGATTGTCTCGCATGGTGAAGCAAACCCGGAGCCAGGGGCTAAGCTGACAGCCCAATACAATGCAGGGCCAAGTAGAATAGTATCGGACCACACTGTTCAGAGGACACTGTTGGGTATGGGGCTACGCAGCCAACGTCCTACTCGTGTGTCTTTGCTGACCAAGCGTCATCGCCAACTGTGCCTGCGCTGGGCCCGGGAACATCGCGACTGGTCCATGGATCAGTGGGAGAGAGTTGCCTGGTCAGATGAATCACGAATTGGTCATTCATCACGCCGATGGCCGTGTCAGGATACGCCGTATTCCAGGCGAACAGTTGCACCCTAAATGTACAATAGGTCATTCACAGGCCGGTGGTGGGGGTATTATGCTTTGGGGGACGTTCTCTTGAGGGTGTCTGGGACCCGTGGTTGTGGTAGGGCAGACTATGAATGCTACAGGGTATCTGAACATCATTGCGGACCAGTTGCACCCTTACATGGCCTCTGTTTTTCCAGCTGGAAATGGAATGTTCCAACAGGACAACGCCCCGCGTCACAAGGCTAAAATTGTGTTGAAGTGGTTCCAGGAACATGGTGCTGAATTCCAGTTAATGTCCTGGCCTCCTAACTCACCGGATATCAATCTGATAGAACACATTTGCAATGTAATGGGACGGCAGCTCAGAGTTCAAAGACCACCAATTCGCAATATCTCGGATTTGCATGACCGTTGCTTAAACATCTGTTACATTCTCTCTCCGGCCATCTACCAAGGACTTGTGGCATCCATGCCAAAGAGGGATGAAGCTGTGTTGCGCGCCAAAGGTGGGCCAACTCGTTATTGACAGGTGTTCATAATGCTTTGGCTCTTGAGTGTATATTCAGGATAACAATCTTAATTTTTTTTAAATATTTATTTCTTGAGTATTCTGAGATTCCTCTTGGAAATTACAGTTAGATGTCAACTAAGCAGAATCTGTTGGAAGGTCCTGTTATATTTCAAGGGATTCCAAATGATGAACGGCTATAAAAATAAAGTATAAAAATTCAAAAACAGAATTTGAAGTTTAATAAAATGTAAAATTTGAAATACAATTGAAATTAAATATAAAAAATATTTCACTTTATTTATTCTCATTCCTTATTTGTGCCTATGACAACGGAAATTTAAGAGCGTTCTTATTTGTGGCGCACAAATTCTTTTCGATGTGATGATAATCTCATAATAGTTACATATTCTTTTGGAAGCATACAGTGGAATAGTGGCAAAGAAGTAAAATTGTTCACAAGCGCTTTAAAAGCCTTTCAGTGCAATAACCGCATAGTTATGGCACAAAGGAAGCATTTGGATGATTTTTTACGTGGTAGAATTATCGGATGACTGGAATGTGGACGTACCCAGCTGGAAGAATCCGAGGAACTTGGAATCGCCCAGTGTGTCATCACCAGGCTTTGGCAACGATTCCACGATGATGGTAATGTGAGTAGATGTTACAGCACAGGTCGCCCCCGAGTTACAACGCCTAATGAGGACCGGTATTTGGCAGTTACTGCCAAAAGAAACAGACGGAGCACTGCATCAGACCTGTCTCGTCAGCTCTCTTCAGCTACCGGTACGACAGTTTCAAGGCAGACCGTGTACACACGCTTAGGGCATATTGGTCTATATGCTCGTAGGGCTGTCAGACGTGTTCCCTTTACCGCAACTCACTGTCACTTGCGATTAACCTGGAGTAGAGAGCATGCATTGTGGACACCACAACAGTGGTCTTTTGTGATGTTTTCCGACGAGTCCAGGTTTAGTTTGCAGTCTGATTCTCGCCGGACTTTCATATGGAGAGCGCCAGGTACCCGTTACCACCAAAAGAACACCATTGAACGACACCGTTACGGTGGGGCAGGATGGCTCGTTTGGGGAGGAATTATTCTTGGTTCCAGAACTGACCTTCATGTTCAGAGTGTAACGATGACAGGCCACATCTATCGGGATGTCATTCTGGAACAACATGTATGTTTGTTGCGGGGCGCCATGGGTGCTGAATTTCTGCTTATGGATGACAACGCCCGTCCTCACCGTGCAAACATTGTAGACGAATGCCTTCAATCGGAGGATATCACCCGTATGGATTGCCAGCATACTCACCGGACTTGAATCCAATAGAGCATGTGTGGGATATGCTTGGCCGACGAATTTCAGCCCGTCAACCCCCTCCCACCTGTCTACCGGAACTTCGGAGGGCATTGCTTGATGAGTGGTGTAATATTCCCCAAGATCAGATTGATAATTTGATACTCAGCATGCGTAGGCGTTGTAAGGCCTGTATTGCATCGTCCAGGAGACATACTTCGTATTAACCATCATACTAACCATGTTATACTGTTTTTTGTAAATAGGTTCTTTTTTGAAATTTGCTCCAGGGAGTAAAAATCGCAATTTTTATTAATTATGTCAAACATATAGCATCTTTTTTGCTCTTTACCTTTTGTTTAATAAATAGACTTTACAAATAAGTCAAATTTATTTTGCTTCTGTCTCTTTCTTTGCCTGAACTTCATTATTCTTAATTTATAGACATGAGTGTACATACACACATATATAATCATTAAACAATTATTCAGTGGCTTAAGAAAAGGACTATTCAAAGTGATCCAATGAGAATATTTTTTGAAAAATCGAATTCTTCCGGATGGTGTTTGAAATTTTTTTTATCTACTCCATTGACTGTCATAAAATATTTTTGCTTTTCACATGATAGTTCAGCATATATAAGGCAATTATGGGAAATGGATGGACGTTTCGATTATGTAGAAACTAGAGCTTGGCGGGATTTCTATTATTTACTCTGTTTTTGTAATAGTTAAGAAAAACATCGTGTTGAATTACTTTCTCCATTTGGCAAAGGAAATATCGCATTTTTTTAGAAATTTAACAATTAATATCAGTATTTAAAGAATAGTTGGTGGATGTACACCGACTGGGAGGTCCACAGCTACTTGTGGAATTTAATTACAGCGTTCGGCGTGACAACCGACATTTAACTTCGACAGACAAACAAATCCAATGTATTCGATTTATTTAGATGGTAATTATTTTGGTGTGCTTCCCTCTTTTTCAAGTCGTAATTACGATCACTTCAATGCTCCCAATTGCAAAATGACGGGTAAGCGACATTGTTTCTCCTTCAGTAGTGCCTCCCAACCAAAAATGTTCCATTCGTTTCAATTATATACGTAGTCTGAAACAAACAAACTCCCCTCGCAAGAAATTTTCTTTCCAAGTGCTAATTAACCTCGACGCTCAAATAAATAACAATTTAAAAAAAAAAAAAAATATATATTTTTCAACCTGGATTTTACTTGGTGTCATTTAGAGTGTTGTAAATAATATCTGTATTACAGGATGCAAGTTGTTGATACTCTAATATTTGTAGCTTGAGTTAGCTACATAAAATAAATATATCCAAGTAAACTAACTATCAATGGAACGGGAATTTTAGGTTTTTAAAATTCTCTGTTCAAATTTCTGGGTTTTAAAAAAAGAGTCTCAATAAATCCTTCAAGCATTTGACGAGAAAAAAATTTCAAAACCTGATATAT
Organism: Trichonephila clavata; assembly: GCA_019973975.1. NCBI lineage: Eukaryota > Metazoa > Arthropoda > Arachnida > Araneae > Nephilidae > Trichonephila > Trichonephila clavata. Next base: position 140,416 of record BMAO01018675.1, on the reverse strand, counting down.
ATGTATACAAAAAAAAATTATTAAGGAAAATGATGATGATTTAGAAGTAAATAAATTTTATAATTTAGAAGGATTCTAATAATTTGAACCTATAGAAGGCCATAAAAAAGGATTAAATGCAAAATTAAAATTAAAATGATTTGCAATATATTGTTTTTGAATATTGGGATGTTTTAGATCCCTACATCGAAAAATTCAATGAAATCACTCTCGATAGTTGAAGAAATATTAAGAATTAAAATAACGATTTCAAATAATTATACATGACATTTAATTAAACCAATGCTTTATATTAATTAACATTTTCATGCATCATGCAATGCTTCAAAAATAAAAAAATGTTGGGGAAAAAAATCCAAAGTCTTTTTTGAGCAACATTAATTTTAAAAGCATTTTTATCAACATTACAAAATGAAAAACATATTTAACCTCTTCATGGATACATATTTTTTGAAGTGAAAAAACATGAATTTATACTTTAATGTGAATTGCTTATTTTATATTGATAACAAATCAATCTGGTAAAGAAGAATAACAAAAATAATAAATATTTACAAGGAAAAATAATGGTTATTTGTGAGCCATTGAGCATTAGAGCTCGGTTATGAATGAAAAGATTTCATTCAGGGCATATGGGCATTTTCCACATCTGTATCGTGTTCGTCTCAGACAATTTTTGTCATGCATTGGGGGAAGGGGATTTTTATGTGTAATTTTAACAGAATACTGGGCTATAAAGTGTTACGCCTGATTCCATAAATGACTCTGGGCTTCTTTTGGACTTCTTAGTTGGTGCCTCATATTCTGAACTTGGTCTGCCTCGATTTTTATTCTGCTTAAAATGAGTATGTAATGCACTCATTTTTAAAGCTGTTACTGTATTGAATAACAGAATGAAACAACAAATGAGTATGTATTGCATTCTTTTTTGAAATTGTTGCTGTGTCCAATATGAGTTGAAACAATAAAATGAGTGTGCATGGCATTCAATTTCAAAACTATTGCATCTAATACAAATTTTTAATACCGAAAAATATATATCAACTAAAATTCTAAGGGATCTAACTAAATGATACCCAAGTTGCAAATTTCATTTTTTTTAATCTTCATCTTTCATCGTCACAGAATAACACGGAACTGGAAAAGTGGATGTCTGATACACTTTGGTTAACAAACCATTCTGCAAACGTGACACGTCGTGGGTGATCGTCTGGCTGTAATAACTGCACTCTCTGTACATCAGGGGTGTCATACCCGTGGCCCGCCATTCCCATGCGGCCCACAAAGAGCGTTTTGTAGGCCCTGTCAATATATTCACTGCGAGAAACGGTAACTCAAAACTGAGAGCAAACTACTCACTTTTGAGTACTTGACATACTCAAAATGGCTCCGATGCACACGTACGCAAATTTGAGAATCGCACATACTCATTTTGGGTAACAAGTACATACTCATTCTTGAATCTGTTACAGGATCAAATTTTTGGGAATGAAAGAACAAAATGAGTATGTAATGCACTCATTTTTGAAGTTGTTGATCTATCAAATATGAGTTTAAAACAATAAAATGGGTATGTATAGCATTCATTTTCGATACTGTTGTATTTAATATGAATTTTTAACAGAAAAATACGTATTAACTAAAATTTTAAGGGATTGAAAATTTTCACTTTCTTTATCTTACGTATTATTTAATTTACATTTTATGAAGATTTTACCGCTTAACTTCAAAACTCAAAATTCTTTTTGCATTCAATGTGTGGAACAAAAAGGTACTCAAGTATTATTGCTAAAGTGCCAACTTTCAGGATAATTCGCCAAGTTGGCAGCTCCAATTTCGCATGTCTTGTTCGCGCTGAATTAGCAACCATGTACTTGGTTTTACATAATGTCGCCAATACGCAGTGGCGGATTAAGCGGGTGTAGGCCAGCGCTGGTAGGGGCCCCAAGCTTGATGAGTGCAAAGGCTAGCGGCAAACCAACCACGCCCCTTTGGAATAAAAAATGAAAAGAAAACAAAGATAGAATGAAAAGCACGCTACAAATTTATCGAGAGTTTGATGAGTGCAAAGGCTAGCAACAAACCAACCACGCCCCTTTGGAACAAGAAATGAAAAGAAAACAAAGATAGAATGAAAAGCACGCTACAAATTTATCGAGAGCTTGATGAGTGCAAAGGCTAGCGACAAACCAACTACGCCCCTTTGGAACAAGAAATGAAAAGAAAACAAAGATAGAATGAAAAGCACGCTAGAAATTTATCGAGAGCTTGATGAGTGCAAAGGCTAGCGACAAACCAACCACTCCCCTTTGGAACAAGAAATGAAAAGAAAACAAAGATAGAATGAAAAGCACGCTAGAAATTTATCGAGATGTAAAAGAAGTCCGAATGTAGAAAAACTTTTGAAAATATTTTTAACAATACCGATATCGAATGCATCAGGGGAATGATCTTTTTTAGTTTTAAAACGTGTTAAAAATAATTTAACAAGTACTATGGGAGAAATTGAATAACATGGCAATATTATATACATAATAAAATGTTTTAGATAAAATAAATAGGGTGAAAAAAAATAATGGATGAATTTGCTAAAGAGAAATCAAACTGTATAGCAAAACTGTAAGTTCTTAAGTAAGGTTTTTAATTTTTTTTTTATGTACAGTTCAGATTTTTCCTTTAGCCCATGAGTTTTATTATAGAAATACATTTTATTTTGAGAATTTAAAGTAAGCGACTCTTTTCACTATTTTAGTTTTTCGACTCGTAAGCCCATGAGCCTAAAACCTTTTACCGCCAGGGGCCTCCAACTACCTTAATCCACCTCTGCCAATACGGTTGCGATAATACGTAAGTACCCACAAAAATATAATTTTTTATTTCAAAAATGCAACTGATATTTGACCATAAACTGTATATTTTCAAACAAAAACCTCAAATTTAAATATTTGAAAGTAACGAAAATAGATTCGAGGCAATAGTTAAACAATTGTGTTAGCAATTTTAACTAGTTCTAGAAGCAATTTCTTTCATTTAAAGTTATATTTATGCTTCTAAAAGCAATATATTGTTTTTTGTTTTTTTGAAAATGATACACATTTAAAAAATCAACTTTTATTTAAAATCAGTATTTTCTTTTTTCAGTATCTTGGAAACATTACGATGAATAACAGATTTTTCATCATAAAAGTTTTTAAACACAAAGTAAGAAAGGAATAGTTTTTTTTTTACATATTATGTAATATGAAAAGAAACTTCTAAAACTTAAAATCCCGACTAATTATTACTCATTAGGCCCAGATGAACAAATATTTTTTTAACAATTGGTTTGTTTTAATCGATACATACACAACCTCTGCTCTCAACCCTGATCAACCGAGCTACTGGGACTCCTTTTTAATCTATTCCAGATAGAAATAAGAAAAAATCCATTGTAATATGCATTGCAAATTAAGCTCGCTTTTATACCAACTGATTTTACACTCTCTTATCACCAAAGAAAACAAATATTTTAGTTTTTAAGTTACTGTTTTTTTTTAAATCAAAAATTAAAATGTTTGAAAAATTTAGACCTTAAAAGAATGTAAAAAAGAAGAAAAACTAAAACAGTAGATTTTTACATTTACAAAACATTTAAAATGCACAAGTTTTAAATCAATTCTGGAAAGAGTTTTTAGAGAAGTTTTCAGCACCCATTAAAAAGAATTAGTGTGCAGCATTTTTTTAATGATTCAGTATAAACAAGAAAAGTAAAACAAACCAAATCCTATTTTTAAAATATTATTCTCGAAATTGTACACATTAAAATCATAAACAAGGCATTAAAAGTGAACAAGAATAAAACATTCAAAAATAAACAAGAATATAAGAGTGATTTTTAAAACAACTTGCCTACATGTATAAGAGTTAATTTTTACTAAGTTTTTATATAAACAATATATCTGTATATAATCCATATTTAAGTCAACTCCATACTTATATATACAGCATAGCATATGTTTTAATGTAATTTATATCAAATCATTTTAATAATAATCAGCTCATCAATTTTAATCATATAATCATCACATTAATGTGTAAAGGTATATAATTAAACAGATTGTTTTTGTTCTTATCAAATCAAAAGTATGTATTGAATGTACTAAATATGAGGGAAAATGCCTTTCAAACAGTGTTGTTTCAAATAAATGACATGTTCGAATACATGAGTCATCTAAATTATGGACCGAAGAATTTATAGATAGCTGGTGCTGAGATGAATCTTAAATGAGTTCTCATTAGAGTAAAATCTCTGCAAATGTTGTTCATAATTATATAGTTTTCTAAGCGACATCTACAAAATTCAGCATAACATATGTAGTGTCATACTACTCCCATATGACTGTTTTGAATTGGACGACAAAGACTATGTTGTGAATCAAATGGTATTTGACAGAAAGCGCAAAACGTATGAAATTTAAAGATTATTTTTTATCCATAAAATATAAAAGAAGAGAAAAATTTAGAGCTTAGTGCAAGATTTAAAGTAAATTATGAATGGAAATATTAAAAATGGAGATTTAGTTTACAAATAGAAATGAAGTTAATGCAAATTAAAAATAAAGCATTCATAATTTAGAAACAAGGTAAAAGGTTTAACAAATACGATTTTCCAAGCTGAACATGAAGCTGAATGAGAGAGTTTTAATGTCACACTGTTCAGCTACACTAGGACTTTTGGAGATAGACCTTGTAATTTTAAACCATGGTCAAGTGACGAGGACGACACCTGTGCTGGCAACCCTCCTCTCCTAACTACCACACCAGCAGGCGGATGTTTGAGCTTTCGACAGATTTAACGTGCATCACTCCCTGACACGGTGGGACGGGTATTCAGAGGCACGCTAGCCACGAATTCGTTACCTTGACCACTATGCTACCATGGCCCCCATGTCTTGCTGAAGTTCACATTTATAAAATCTTCTGTTCAAAAAATACCACACATTAGGACAATATATATACAGTCGACTCTCGCTAATTCAAACCTTTCGATAATACGAACCTCTCGCTAATTCGAAGTATATACTCAGCCCCTAGAAAAACTCTTGATGCTTTGAACTAAAGCAATGGGTTTCGGTACAATCAATATTTCGAAGTAAAATCTGTGGTTGGCTAGACTACAACACACGATAATTTGAAGTTATAGTATAAAACTGTCCAAAATTCAAACTCTCACTATTGTGTAGAATCCTGTATCAAACAGGATGGAGCTTACATGTTTTGTGTTGTATTGTTTCTGCGTGTCTCTCCTGAACGTAGACTCTTTGATGACTATCTGTCTGCTACCCCTTATTTGTGTTTCCCGGTTTTTCAGGCGAAAAGATGCTTTTAATGCTTTCCTACTTGATGTGGACAATAGACCGAGGTCACCAGTTGTAATCCATCCATATCTTTCCCTTATCACATGGCCTTTGCTACACTTACATGAAGCATTTTGGTTCGTGTGACTTATAGAATGTGGCATCAAATAGAGCATGAGCCAGACTGGGCCCTGAAGAACCAATGGTTTGAGGGACAGAGTCTGGGGGAAACAGGTGCGAAGCAATTTTATTTTCAATCAGGAATGGAAGAGATTTGGAGGGTCAGGAAAGAGTCCTGTTCGAAATATGGAGAGAAAAGGGAGAGGAGAAGAATGGTAGAGGAAAGTGGATAAAAAATGAAAAAAACTATTTGAATTTTAGAGGACTGATTAGGCGAGCAGAGCCTACCCAACGTCGATACTATTAATTATACCCCGTAGCTGAGTATGAAACTGCGTTCTTTTCTTTGAAAAATTGTTTTTAATACATAAATGTTATAAGGTGTGGGACTTACTCTCAGCCCCGCCTAGAGGTGTGGGAGGAAGTAAAGAATGACTTGCCATAATATTTTTAAACTATTGATCAAATGTACAAATTATCAACAGACTCAATCCTAATATTCAAACTAGAAAATATTTTCTTAATCAGAGCAATAGGAGAATAAACCACCAGAGACGCGAATTATGAGAAGACTTATGTTATATATATATATATATATATATATATATATATATATATTCATCATCCTTTTTTGGGATCAATCCACTACTCTAAATATTTGAGTTATAATTTAGCTACGGTGACCAATTGTCATTTTAATATCTTCAACTATCTAATACTTGAAATACGCTAGCAAATATACTAATACCTGATCGGTAGTAATGTCTCCTCGTTGTTAGATTCACTATATCTCATCTCCAAATAACTCCGTCAATCCAACTAACTAGCTAGAAAACCTAGACTATATATGATAGACCTAATCTGCATATCAGGGTTTCTTCTTCAAAAGGGTTGGTTGTGATTAACTTGAATTGATATCCCAAAGATTTCCGAAGAGGATTAGATGAAGGACGCGTATAGATCCTCCACAATGTATTCCTTTAATACAAGACTTTTAGCTTCTGTGTACTATTTATACTGTTCAATATGATATTTTTAAAAATTCTTTAAAATAGTTTTATACTTATGTACATAATTGTAGTTTTATTACGTAGTTTCAAATTTCAATGAGTTAGAAAAAAATTTTCTTCGTGTATTTTAGAAGTTTTTCCTACTCTCTTAAAAATTCGAAGCTCTTCATTGGTCCCTTCAACTTTGAATTATCTAGAGTCGACTGTACAAATATAAATACATATATATATATATATATATACACATATATACTGGTGTCCAAAAGATAAGCATAATTGATAATTATGTGAGTATAGAAGTAGCTGTAAATCAGAATGGCGGGAAACGTGATATGCGAGTGTAAAATGGTTATAAAATAAGGAAGCAAATCAAAAAAATAATAATAATTAATTTTATTATCCAAAGTAGCAGTTTGAAAGAAAACTGAGCATAGCAAGGATTTACACTTTAAAGAAAAAATGAAAGAAAACATTAAATAAAATACTGATTCTGCAGTTTAATAAGGCGTGTGGTCACCTCTGACAGCCAGGCACGCTGCACAGCGATTTACCATACTTGCTATGAGATGATGAATGAGTAGTGGGCTCAAACGGTTCCAAGCTTCTTGGAGAGCTCTCTTCAGTTCTGTAAATGAGCTTGATGGTTGCGAAAGGGTTGCAATTTTTCTGCCGAGCATATCCCATACATGCTCGATAGGATTTAAATCAGGGGATTTCGCAGGCCATGACATGCGCTGGATGTTTTCCGTTTCAAGGAAGTCATCAATCAGCACCACTCGGTGACATGGCGCATTATCATCCATGAATATAAAGTCAGGACCGACAGCACCTCGAAACAAGCGAACATAAGGCTCAAGAACTTCGTATCTGTATCTTTGAGCAGTCACAGACCCCGTGAGAAGAAATGGAGGTCTGTGCGGCCGTAAATCATGATGCCTGCCTATACCATTACTCCCCTTGACGGAAAATGATGTCTTTCCGTTATGTTTCTTGGTTCAAAACGTGTTCAACGTTCTCTCCATATCGTTACCCGCCGAGAATCACTACTCAGACTAAACCGGGACTCGTCACTGAACATCACATTGGCCCACTCTCCCACACTCCAATGTTGATATTTCAAACTCCAGTTCAAACGAGAGCGTTTATGCGCCGACGTGAAAGGAATGCATACTGCTGGTCTTCTGGCATACAGGCCAGCACGATTGAGTCACTTGTAAACAGTTTGTCTCGAAATTCGTTTTCCTGTGGCGACTGTGAGCGCCGAACCCAGTGCTCTGGCAGTACTGCCCCTCTGACGTCGCGCACTTATTACCATATATCTGTCTTAGCGTGGGGTTGTGACTCTTGGTCGACCTGATACTGGTTGTCGGGTAACATCTCCCGTTCTTTGAAACCTCTGCCACAGTCTTTAGATCACAAATTGATCCACATTCAGAATTCGAGACACTTCGGTTTGTGATCGTGAGGATTCCAGCAATCCAACGATTCTTCTTTTCGTAAACATGTCCAATTGGCGTCTTTGTGCCATCATTCACCTCGTTTGATGGTTAACAACGTTCCTTCGCACAGCAGTTGCGCGAAACTTGTCTGAACTGCCTATGCTGCGTGAATCGGTTTCTCCGTGTTCCGACATGCACCGGTGTTTCACGCAGGACGTAGTCGACTGAAAAGTTTTGCATAAGCCCAATGTTTCTTCTTCACCCAATTAATATCCGCAAGAAACTTGGAATATTTTTACGAATATTTACACCATGTTTTTCGCATTTTACAATTTATTCTTAACTTTTGGACACCAGTGTACATTGTTTCAAAAATATTTTCTTCTTTTTTTTAAACGCAGGGGGAATAATAAAATTAGCTGGAATGTATTTTCTCATTTCTTTCAGGAATAGCGGAGGACAAGGCGATGTCTCTACAAGGAGTAAAAATATTTCATCTCAAATGGATTCTCACCAGAGGTATATTGAATGAACTGCAAAATCTATAGCTAATAATTTTGTTTAGAAATGTTTATGAAATTGATGTTTTTACTGTAAAGTCTTTACAATACATGATAAATATAGGATGTCATCTGCCTCAGGGCTCTGGATAGAAAAATAATCGAGACGCTTTATCAAAGATAAAATCAAAAACTTGTCAATTTTAATAAATGTTTATTTAGCTTGATATATCCCTCGATGGAAATTGGCAATTTATCTTTAAAGACTTTTTTTTTGAAGGTATTGTTCTAACAATTTAAAAATGCAGTGAAGCAAAGGTGTTGAATGAATCATTTAATCATAGTGTGTAAGCCAGGTTCTGCTTAGAATAATAATTAGAAATGGTATTTATATATATGTACAATTTTTATACGTACAGTTTAAAATAGTTATACAAATACATAATGTTTTGTCATTCTAGACTTGTAGTTTATGAATGACTTGTTTATCTAATTGAAACTTAATTTTTTTTCTAAACAAATACCATTTACAAAGACAAATATAGACAAAAAAGACAAAATAGATATCTATGGATATAAAATCCCGCGAGGTCTCTAAATAGTTATGTATTTTGAGAAACGGGTGATATTTTTATAAATGTGTACATTGTATGTGTTATTTAAGAAAATATATATTTATTTCAAAATTTTTTTAATTAAAACAATATATTCTAGTTATATTTTAACGCGCGTGTGTATAAATCACATAAAATTTGTTGTTGTTTAAGTATCGAATATTCAGAAAAAGTGATAGGGTATTATTTTCACGTATTTCAAAAAGATGCATTTTCAAAATGATACTAAACAGTTTATAATAGAAATTATTTTCGAAAAATAATTTAAATTCTTATAAATGCGTAACATTCTTTCTAAAATACCTTAAAATTTGAACAAAATTTTGATTTTATTATTTTTTTTTAAATGTGAACTACACATTTTTGTGCTCTTAAGATGTATTTGTAGTTTCCTTATTTTGCGATCTTTTATGTGTAAAAAGATGTTTTTTAGGATGTGTACTTGCAAATTTTTTAACAAAGAAATTTCTAGGAATGCATAATTTTATGGAATATTTTAGAACGGTCACCGAAAATTGATTGCATACGACACAAAGGAAGGTATTGAGTTTTTGTTCAATTAATGAAAGCGTTGTTTTTTTAAGTAATTTTTGAAATATTCATAGTTTTCACGTGATTAGAATTTCTCCGTAAAACAAAGCTTTCTAACATGTAGCATGATGTGTGCGCTGACATTTTCTTATACTTGGAATCACGTTAGTAAGTCCAAAATGTTGTGTTTGCGATAAAGAAGACAAATTACAATAGCTTTCAATTATTTTTATTGATAACCATTTCATCACATAAATGAACCTCTAATGCAATATACATCGAATCCATTTCAGTCTTCTCACTACAGTGCATTCGACATTTATAAGGATTTCAAATCAGATTTTCATCCGAAACGCAGCTGTAAAGTACGGCATGCTTTTATTTGGAAGCCACATTAAGCAACTGACATAACATTCACTACATCAGGAACTATGTAAGCAATTTTTTGAACACATTGCAATGCGACGAATAATCACGAGAGATGAATTCGCTAAGCAACCTCAAGAAATTTCCTCCCCATCCATTGCGTAACGATTAGTGTGTCTTCGCTTAATGTTAAATAACAGGACCCGAATTCGACATTATATTATATTATATTTATTATATACAACATTATATTATATTTGGGTTTCGCTATCCTGTAGCTTATTTTGTTCGAGTAGCGTGTAGTAAAGTAGCATATTTCATCCGAGTGGATGTATTTGTTCTAGTATAAAACACGTTTCGCGTTTATTTTATTTCATTTATTTATTTTTTGTATAGCGTCATCATAAATTAACTATCAACTGACGTGTTAAAAGAAAAAATTTTTTATTTAGGGAATATTTTGAATTTTTAAGAAATGTTCTATTATAAACAGATGTATAAATTGCAAGTTTGAAAATCTTCATAAAAGTTGAGAAAATTTTCTTTCTGAAAATATGTTCCGCATACTTGAAAAAGCATTGATATGTTTACCGAAAGAAACGAAAATCATGGAAAACGGGGGGGAAGGATCTTGTATTGGATTTGAATTCTCTCCAAGTCATATATACTTCCCAGTTGATTTAGAAATCTATACAAGAACAGTATTTCACATAATTTTGTACTACAATAGAAATGCTTAATAATTATGAGCAGGATTGCACCATTACTTTAGCAACAACAGATAGAAAAGCCAATACAATTTCCCGAAATTTATTTTTACAAGGATTTGATCTACGCATCTATAAAATAAGAATCTGATTCGTTAAAATAGGGATTGTTTTGGATCATTGATAGTATTAAATTTCCGTTTTGAAAATTTCCCAATTGGTGCGAATTCTACCAGCTAAGAGCCATGACAATCGAGGAAATTATTTTTAGAAATTCACCTTTGGATTTCCTTCAACGTCTCAGAAAATGTAACTGACAGCCACCATTCAATAAAGAAAGAAAAGCTTTTCTTTTCTTCAGAAGCAAATCTCTTCACAGGAAATTCATCTTTGCCAACATTTGAATTGAAAGTCAAAGGAAAATGGCATTCGAAGAAAAAAATAGTCGCTATCGGTGCAGTCAAAATTTCTTTTGAGTGGAGTAGTTCTTTTGATGTTTTCCGATCATTCAAGCAATGCCAATTTCAGATAAAAATAGCATTTTGGATTTTTTTGCTTTCTTTTCAGCAAGAAAAATTCCCGAAAACATTTAGTAATATCATTTTCAAAATTCTTTTAAAAGGAATTGGGTATAACATTTAAGAAACCATACAGCACAGCTGCTTATTACACTCATAGATTTAAAAACTGGTTAAATATATGTTCTCATAGATTTAAAAACTAGTTAAATATATTTTCTCATAGATTTAAAAACTGGTTAAATATATTTTCTCATAGATTTAAAAACTAGTTAAATATATTTTCTCATAGATTTAAAAACTGGTTAAATATATATTTGTTCATGAACTAGTTATAGTTTTTTTTAAAAAAAATTATACTAGTAATACAAAGAAAAACAATAATAATAAATAAATAAAAAGTGAGCATTTTGCTGTCATAAAATTCAAGTTATACCGAAAATTTTTAATAGAAAGTATTTTCATAGAGTGCTTGATTTTACATAAATGTTAATAAAGGCTTATGGAAATATTTTTCTGTAAAAAATGGCATAGAGGAGGATTTCAGGAATTATGAAAAAGTAGAAATCTGCTTCAGTTCATTAAATATTCTTTTGATGTTACTTCGAATAAGAACTCTATAAAATCGTAAACGATATCTATTAATGGAAAAATTCTTTTTGTAATAATAATGGTGAAAAAATTTATTTTGCTATAAGAATTCTTCAGGGATTTATTTTTATTAAATTCCCAGTAATTTTTTTATAATTTTCAATCAATTTTAAGTTGTTTCTACAAATTAAACTAGTTTATATCCATTATTGAATTATGCCTTCAAATAAGAATTTAATTATAGTTCATAGTTTGGATTATCTTACTAACTATTTAGGATTCTTAAATTGAAAATTTTGCCCAAAGGAGGAATGTTCAATTAATGCTTTTTCTATTGATTTGATTGGCTGAGCTGAATTTATTTTCAAAACTATCCTGAGAAAAAGTTTTTATTTCTATTTCACGAAGAGCAACTGCGTGTTCAAATAATTTCGTTTTTCCCCGTATTTTTTCTCACTCAAAGCATTAAATCAAGTTACTCTTTCTCAGTTTTATTTCAACTCATCCTATAAACATTTGTTTTGACTGTCTTGGCACATAATTCAACAGAAAAATAGACTCTACTTCATATATATTGTTTTGTCAACAAAATAAAGAATCCGATCGAAAAAATAAAAGACTTTTCTCTGACAACATTTTAGCTGTTTTCACAAAAAACTCTACACAAAAAACTAAACAAATTTCTATCTTCAAGTTGGTAGACACTTTTGACATACAATCAATTTCCAAATAAGCTACCCAACTTAAACGTTAATTCTATTGTTTTATGCCGTTATTGAATTCACAGGGGATGTAGTTGAACTGGTCAAATATTATAAGTATATTCTATTTATAAAACTTGCAGCTAATTCTTTTTTTATTCTTAGTATACACAAACCCAGATACCCAGATCATTTCCAGCATAGAAATATTTCAAAACAATACATAAAGTATTACAATTGATACATATTTTCGCGTGGGAAAAAAAGAAAAATTATTTTAAGCTCTGAGCTATTGTTTTTGTATATGAACTGAATCAAAGTGAAGGTAATGTATTTGTCAAAATTCAGCTTAGATCTTGATAGGATGCATCCAAAGTATTATTTACATTCTATCCTCTCTTCTCATCAAGATCCTCAAATTAAATAATATTTGAATCAAATAATTTTTTTTTATGAAAAATGCATTATTCTTTCGAAATACAACATTTTTATAAGAGTTGAGCTTTTAAGTAGTACCATTTTCATTCACATTTTTTTTTTCAACCATGATTTCAAAAATATATATTCAATAAAAAATTTCGGAGTGAAATAGTTGGACAGCTCCGAGTGGCTTTGAAAGGAGTCTTTCAATCACTGCTATTAAAGAGCGAGAACAAGTGTTTCTCCTTCTACAAAATAAAATTAATATCTTTAAAGGCATACAAAAAGGTGTATATAGAAATGTTTCATATTAAAATACATGTACCTGAAGAGAAAAATAATGAATGGTATCCCCTGCTTGGAAACTTCGCTGTTAAGCATTTCACGTAACTCAATCGAAACATTTGTAAAGAATTTCTGAAACATAGTCAAAATAGTTTATAAAATATCAATCGAATTTCAAACCTCAGCTGTAAATACTACTAACAAGAACAAAACTTGTTTTACAATCATTCAGCTGCAAACTACCTTATTCTATATTCAAGACACTTCAGTTTTGTATATTTCATTAATTCGCTTAGGTTAAAATATAACAAATTTTTAATCCTCCACAAAGATTCTTATATATTACGTTATTTTGAAGGGTCTGTACTTTTAAAAATTCCATTCTTTGTATCTTGAGCAAGGCTATAATTTTGTATTTTAAATTTTTTAATAAAACTGAATGCTCCTCGTAACCTGATTCACAGTTTGGAATCTTCCGTACGTAGGATCTATTTCAATAGAAGATACATTTGTGGGTTTTCAATAACATTATCTAATTTTGAACTTAGTAATTCTTTGTTACCATCATTGGAGTTTTTTCAACCGAGTAAAATAGTTTGTGCAAATTTTTACTATGTTCTGAATTTTAACATGTTTTTTTTTCGCCCGTGGATTTTTAAGCTAACTTTTTTTTAATTGAGAAAAGTTTCTCTTGAAATATGTTAGACTAAGTTGGAGAAAATTTGGTTATCATATCATGGGGTCACTACATTAATCCATACTTGTGATTTATAATTGCAAATTTAACGTAATATATATGCTCTTTCAATTGAATTCCACATAAAGGCGAATGCATCGATGTAAAGAAATTAATTGCAGATGCTAGGAGACTAAACATGTGTAATTTGTACTTTGAAGACAGCAAATACATACATTTACATATTCATATGCACATACAAAAGCGACTTTTAAGGAAAACACCAGTCAAGTAACAGCTAATATCCAAATGAAATTCATGGGCTGGAATGGATTTTATTTCTTTCCCCATCGCTGGAAAAGGCCTGCTCTTTGGCAACGACAATTGGTGCCCCATAAGTTGCATCTGCAGGCGGAACTGAAGCAGCAATCATTGGGACGATGGTCACAGCTACTGCCGCGTCGAATACAACTACGTCTGAAAACAACAAGAAAGAGCTAGTCAGGCTTTAATAGTAATTTACAAATTCACTGGGGTCGAAATCTTCTATGGAATTCGTACCCAAACACTTTGAAATGCATACTCAATAGGAAAAAGGCTTATGTTTTATCCTCATAAAAATATACTCTTTTGGGCTTTAGAAAATGACTGAGTAGTCTGGGTTCAATTCTTAAAATTCAATTCAGTGGACTTGAAACTGCTGAGGGCATTTCTATCGAAATAACTTCACTCTTTTAAAGATTTTTTTTTATCCTCATTGTTTAAATATTTTTAGTATTAAAAACCTAATTATATTTAAACTTAATGTTCCTTCTTTATATAACATCCATTAAATCTTCTTAAAGTTAGAGCTTAAAACTTTTTAAACTATTCAGTTTTACAAATTATTTTCATATATGCAAATTGAAATATTTCAAGTAACAACATACCTATTTTCAAATGTATATGTTTTCCAGGAATTTTCCTACAAATTTCTCTCTTCGACTTATTTCTAAGTGGTACCAGTCGAAATATATATGAATTTCTGTTTTTAATAATTAACAATTCTGACTTTTGTGTATTATGTACTCCATTTATCTGCAGGAAAAGTATTAGATTACGGAAAGAAGCATATTCCACAAAAGATATCTACTCGAGCTAAAATCCTGTGATTCAAACTTTTCATTGGAAGGCTTAGTGTCAACATATGGAAATCTGAACAATACATCGAAATATTTTGTAAATATTTGTATGAAATATTTATAAACACTTCTTTATGTACTAATACGTTTTCTTATACTTAGTTTTAACAAACTATAGATAAAAAAGTAGAGGTACTAGGCGAAGAAATATTAAGTGTTAAAAAATAGCAATAGGTTTTCTATAAAATTTCCCCTTTAATTATGTAATGAAAAATAATTCAGAACTTTTTAAAATCTTTTGTGCTTGTAATTTTATTCACCAAAAATTATTATTCGGTGATGTTGTCATAAATCAATCCTTTTTACACCTCGCAAAATTACTCATTTAATATTTTTTTATTTTATTTAAGGAAATCATTTCGCTACTCGAACATTTATTTAGATAACTGATACTTGAGTAACACAGTACAGCATTGCAATTAGCTTTGTAAATAAATATAATTAGTTATATTCTCATATCTTTGATCAATCGTCAATATTAAATCATATCTTTTTTTAAATAATTTGAAATTCACATCAAATCAATATTTTAACAGAATTCAGTTCCCTCACTTAAGAGAAAATGTTTTTTTTTTTGGTCAAAATTAGTATAATATTCCCCTTTGCTGTCACTCTTTATCTTATTTTTCTACATTAGACGACTTTGAGTACAAGAATTAAGATTTTTTAGATAAAAAAATGAATTCAACAAGCAAGAATGCTATCTGTCACTATTCGCATTTTCATCACTGGAAAAAAAGGTCTACTTTAACACTTTACACTGGTGTCCAAAAGTTAAGCATAAATTGTAAAATGCGAAAAACATGGAGTAAATATTCGTAAAATTATTCCAAATTTCTGTCGGATATTAATTGGGTGAAGAAGAAACATTGGGTTTATGCAAAACTTTTCAGTCGATTACGTCCTGCGTGAAAAACTGGTGCATGTCGGAACTCGGAGAAACTGATTCACGCAGCATAGACAGTTCAGACAAGTTTCGCGCAACTGCTGAGCGAAGAAACGTTGTTAACCATCAAACAAGGTGAATGATGGCACAAAGAAGCCAATTGGACATGTTTACGAAAGGAAGAATCGTTGGAATGCTGGAATCCTCACGATCACAAACCGAAGTGTCTCGAATTCTGAATGTGGACCAGTCTGTGATCTCAAGACTGTGGCAGAGGTTTGAAAGAACGGGAGATGTTACCCGACAACCAGTATCAGGTCAACCAAGAGTCACAACCCCTCGCCAAGACCGATATCTGGTAATAAGTGCGTGACGTTAAAGGGGCAGTACTGCCAGAGCACTGGGTTCGGCGCTCACAGTCGCCACAGGAATACGAATTTCGAGACAAACTGTTTACAGGAGACTCAATCATGCTGGCCTGTATGCCAGAAGACCAGCAGTTTGCATTCCCCTCACCTCTGTGCATAAACGCCTTCGTTTGAAATGGAGTTTGAAATATCAACATTGGAGTGTGGGAGAGTGGGCCAATATGATGTTCAGTGACGATTCCCGGTTTAGTCTGAGTAGTGATTCACGGAGGGTAACGATATGGAGAGAACGTGGAACACGTTTTGAACCAAGAATCATAACGGAAAGACATAATTTTCCATCAAGGGGAATAATGGTATGGGCAGGCATCATGAGGGACGCCCGCACAGACCTCCATTTCTTTGACACGGGGTCTGTGACTGCTCAAAGATACAGAGACGTTCTTGAGCCTTATGGTCGCTTGTTTCGAGGTGGTGTCGGTCCTGACTTCATATTCATGGATGATAATGCGCCATGTCACCGAGCGGGGCTGATTGATGACTTCCTTGAAACGTAAAGCATCCAGGGTATGTCGTGGCCTGCGAACTCCCCTGATTTAAATCCTATCGAGCATGTATGGGATATGCTCGGCAGACAAATTGCAACCCTTTCGCACCCATCAAGCTCCGTTACAGAACTGAAGAGAGCTCTCCAAGAAGATTGAAACCGTTTGAACCCACAACTCATTCATCATCTCATAGCAAGTATGGTAAATCGCTGTGCAGCGTGCCTGGCTGTCAGAGGTGACCACACGCCTTATTAAACTGCAGAATCAGTATTTTATTTAATGTTTTCTTTCATTTTTTCTTTAAAGTGTGAATCCTTGCTATGCTCAGTTTTCTTTCAAACTGCTACTTAGGATAATAAAATTAATTATTATCATTCTTTTGATTTGCTTCCTTATTTTATAACCATTTTACACTCGCATATCACGTTTCCCGCCATTCTGATTTACAGTTCCTTCTTTATTCACATAATTATCACTTATGCTTAACTTTTGGACACCAGTGTATATAAAACATTTGTTCCTGGGATGCTGTTTGACTGGTCTTCCGATCTAATTTTATTCCTTACTTTCTATTATGCATAGAAACTCATGTGAAAAGATTCGAATGTGTTTTTGGTCACTGATTAAGGAAACTGGCACATAAAGGGACCTCATTTTTTAAAAGAAGTTTACCTGGAGGGAAAAGGAGGAACAAATTCAATTTGATATTAGATAAAGGATCCTGCGAAAAAATGTTTTATCCCTTTCAGAATTTCCTAGCTAGAAAAAGCGAACCGAATAACTCGCGACGATCTCCTAGTGTGTGTATTAAAAAAGGTAAATATAAAATTGGACTTACTTCTCGTACACAAAGTTTTCATCTAGTTTATCTCCATACTCTCCAATACCATAGTCACCTGTGAAAAAGAATACACAATTATGAAAAATGTTGGCACAGTGAATGTTTATTCTCCAAAGCAACACGAGGGTTATTAGTGAGGAAATTTTAACCTGAACTCATACTCCATATCCCCTCCCCACAAAAGTGAGAGCCCAGACAGATTTAGCATGCACGGACCCACGGCAATCTTCAGTGGCATCAGGACTCTAACCAGCAACTTGTCGGCCACGAGTTCATGACAGTGGCCACTAGGGTTCCACAAAAATTTAGTGTTATACAATATTGGGTTTCCATTCTATATTAAAATGAAATTTTACCATAAAATATCTTCCAAACTAAAACGGAATTGTTCGGAAAATTTGTCTCTCGTACTTTCACTATCTTTAGGGGCAAACCTATCCCTTTTAGGTGGTCAAACACTAACCACTCTGGTCATGAGCCAGCACTTCACTTGACTACTATATTAACATTTCATTTTAATTTTAACAAAATGACTTCGTCATTGCCATGACTATGTTGGCGAATATAAATTTGGGGGTGAAACACATTGTAACATCGGTATGGTTTGTGATTAAGTTCTTTGATTGTCAATAAATTTTATATAAGTTCTTACTGCTGTGTCAGTGTTTCATGACTGCTGCCCTCAGCTTTTCCCAAAAGTCGATGTTGGACCATGCCATGCTAGGTTGATATTGTCCCAGTAGGCAAGAGCAACTAGTCTCGGGAGATTTTTCAAACCACTACTCTTGGAGTACTGATATGAAAGTATTACTAATGGAATGAAATTGTTAGAGGTCCGCCACTGGAACCGAAATAAAATTGGAAGATGACAAGAAACCCGAAAAGCAGAAGGATTTCGAAACGAGAAAGGACATAGCATTTAGTACAATATACTTGAATGTATCAAAAACCTATTGATAGATAATTAACAACCTAGAAGATCCAATTGAAGTCTGGAACTCATTGCTGAAAAATCAAGATTGATTCAAGATTGCCACGAAGGATCAACATGAAGCGTGTACCTTACAGACAGTGGGGGAAAATCCGAAACCCTCAAGAAAGAAATCTCGATCGCCCACAAACAAAAACATTGGAACAACAAGAGACGATGTGAAATGTTCCAAGTATTCCAGGAGCTCGTACATAGCTGAAGCAAACTTGAGTCAACACCGTGGAAAGGATACTTGAATCTTCGATATAGTGGCTACCTCCCATTTTTGCTCACAGAAGAAGTGTTTGAGAAACTTTCGACCTGTGAACAACATTAAAATGATAGTTGCTGTCTGAGGAGTGACATGTGAAATTAAAGGCACTGGAACTGTCCGGATGATTTTTCAAAATGAACGTGAGTCTAAAACTGTAGACTTTAAAAAAAATTTTGCATTCTAAATTACAGATAAATCTCATATCTGGTTCTTCAATTGGCAAAGCTGGTTCTCATTTTATATGTAGGAAAGGGCAAATAAATGTAGTGACAAAGATGGTCATACGATATTTACAGCAAAAAGGGTTAATGGTTTGTATTGTATGAAATCTAAAATGTGATGCATGTCATTTATAAGAATGTAAAAGAAAAAGTGAAATCTAAATCTGTAAATAAGTTTAAATATAAAATTCAATCTTTCTCAACTCTTAAAGTTAATGACTTGCGTATATGGCATAGTAGAATGTGTCATTCAATAAACATATTATACAGACTAGTAAAAATAATGGAGTTAAGGGATTGCCTAAACTAGAGAATGCAGATTTAAAATGTGAATCTGGTAAAATTGCTAAATCTCGTCATAAATCATTTAAGCCAATAAGTAAAGTATGATAGAGTAAACCATTAGAACTATTGCACATGAATCTGTGTGGTCCTTTACTTGATGTACCTAACGGAGAACATCATTATTTTCTAAGTATTATAGATGACTTTTCTCTCAAAGTAACTGTTTTTCCTATTAAAGAGAAAAATGGCGTGTTCTCGTGCTTCTCAAGTTAACAAATTTCTAAATTCTAAAATGATAAATATAAGGACGTATAATGGCCTAGAGTTCTGCCATACTAAATTTGAATCTAATTTAGATGATTTAGGTATTAAAGCTGAAAGAACAAATATCTATGCCGCTCGAGAAAATGGAGCTTCCTAGCGTTGTAATTATACAGCAGTTGATGTCATAAATGTTATGCTTAAGTCGAGCGGTTTGGTTAAAGGTTTCTTATCAGAAACACTTATATGACATACTTACGTTTGGAATAGGGTTTGCCATGGTAACCAAAACCTAACCTCATTTGAACTGTATAGTAATTATAAACCTTCCGACATTTAAAAACTTTTGGAAGTACTGTTTTCTTAGGCGTACCCAAACAACTTAGGAAAAAGCGATATGAGGGCTAAAAAAGGAATAATGCTTGGTTATGCATTAAAAACCCGAGGATACCGTATTTGGCTACCAAATGAATGGAGAATTGTTGAATCTGTTAATGTATCTTTTAATGAGGATAATATTTCAAACCTACTAGCAGTGGAGCAATGATAGGTTTTAAAAGGAAGTCATATAACGTTATATCCAATTGTAAAATTGATACTGAGGAAGAAACTGAACATCCGAATACCTCTAAAATTTCTAAGCAGGAAAGTTCTGAACAAGAGGAAGCATCTAATAACAGTAATTCTTCCGTAAGTTATTTGGGGACGGAAGTCAGTTCCACGTAAGGACAAATCTAGAACGGACATTTATTAACATGCAAAAGGATCGAAAGATCGCTTGCATTGTTTTAAAGATATAGAAGAATACTGTAAGAGACATAACTTGGAAATCTTTATTTGATATATTTCTGGTAAAAATAAATATATTCCGGTTATGTATACATGGAAGAGTCGAACCTATCGGATTGACTAGAAATTCAAAAATACCAAGTAATTTTAATACAGGTTAAAAAACCCCAGGCGAATAAATGATATGATGCGGTGAAAGGAGAAACGCAGATTATAACTGAACGCAAAGCTTGGAATCTTGTGTTCCGAAGTCTATAAACAATAAAGTTATAGGCTGTCGCTGGGTGTACGCTATAAAAGGTGAAGCAATTCAGTACGAATCTAGATTAGTAGCCCAATGATTTTGGAGAAAAACAAGGCATTCATTGCGTCGAAATTTTTAATCCTGTAATAAATTTTTCAATTGTTAGAATGTGTTTTTCTGTATAGGTATGCAAGCAGAAAAATGGCTATATTTATAACTGGATATCAAGTATGCCTATTTGTGTGCTTCATTACAGGATACTATTTATGTGTTTCAACCACAGGGTTTAATTGATCCAAATAACCCTGATCACGTATGTAAATTAAATACAGGTTTACACTTGCCTCCGAAAGTCTCCGTACAGGCAATCATCTTATGTGTTTATGCTATAATTACTATTAAAAAAAATCTTGCTTCAGAAAATCAACTTACCTATCAGAGATTCTTCAAAATTTCCTTATTTAAACAACAGCACCAAAATTGACCTTAACATGAAAAAACAAGAACGTACACCAACCAACTACTCCCCGCCAAAAGTCTGCGTGCACGTACAAAATAGAGCTTTCAACCCGTTCAGGATCAGGCGATTTTTCCAGTTAAGCCTACTTCTTTTTAAAATTTATAAAAAGTCATTACTGTAATAAAATATGCCGAAATTTATAGTTTACAATCATTCCAAATTCCATATATTCCAAATTAAGATCACACCAATATGATTACGGGCCTCACAATGGGCAAAACGCAATCTTAATATGATACCGTGCTCTAGAAGTGATCACATATATGTGATCATAGTCCTAAACGGGTTACAGACCTTTTATTGTAAAATGATTGCACTAAACTATGTTTTTAAATAATTTTAAGTTTCTTTTATTTAGGATTTGAGATTTGAAAGCTTGTATCAACTATGGCAGGTAACAGAAAAGTGATCTATATATTATTGAAAGAAAGATCATCTTAAGGTAACAGAACACCTTCGAAGAAAATTTTTTGAATTAACCTGAATTTTGCCTGTTAATGCATATTTTATGACCTTATGGGTCTTTAAAATCAGAAAAACACCCAAGTAAAGTCTTGTTAGTGCACATTTTTTCCGTGAAAGGGGTATTTTATGAAAAAATAAGCAAAAATAAGACTTTACGCAAAACATGATAACTGAAAATAAAATAAATATATTGACATTTTGTAAATTGAATAATATAGCATACAACCTTATCTAGGGAATAGACACTTATTTTGGTAATATAACAATTACGTGAGAAGCTATTGTGTTTCGAGCTTCTTAACGTTGAAATTTTCTTTAAAAGCTATTGTAATTTTCACTTTATTGCTGTATAAAAAAATTTCTACTCAACATAAAATCTTAAGAGAGGTCTATTCCCTGTATTAGTATTTAAAAACATATATATAAAATTTTTATTTCATCCAAGCATAACTTTTTGAGATATTGTGTTTTGCGGTAAGAAAAAATGTAAAAAAACTCATTTTGAGAAAACGACAAAAATAACATTAAACTAATCTGATTACAAGAAAAGCACTTACTTTCTTATTAAAATGCACCAGATTTATAATTCTCTCCATCTTTAACTTCTATAAAACAATATTTTTTTTCTTTTTAAGGGCTCTTAAAATTTTCCTATGTTTCTTTGTTTTGGGGTCTGCGTTATGAATCGATTCACGGATTCTGCATTTATCTAAATGTTTATATCCCCGTAAGGTAAACACCCCAGGATTTTCAAAATATTCATCTTATTAAAAACTTGGAGGCACCCATTTAATCCCTCATTGAAATGTATAACAGCATCATACGACCCAAATTTAATTGTTTTGAGCGAAACAAATACTTCTTTCGGAACTTTTTGCCAGACTATTCCGTTAAAACACTCATTTGCATTTTGCGTGCGTCCATGTAAGCACTTACTTAATATCTGTTTGTCGCATAGTTCTAAACATACTGGTTTAATTTTATTTAAAACATCATTTGATAAACCAGCATATTTTGTGGTACATTTTGTTCCATTTGCCACCCCCCGCTGAAAATAACACCAGCTGTCTTTCCCTATTGGGCACTGACCATGCATCGGTTTCTTATCACTTGATGCACAGTGATATAACGCAGCAATTACATTTTGCTGCATGGCATTTAAGTTACCGACATTACTGCATACAGCAATTCCGTAGTAATTTTGAAGTCGGTCGATAAAATTATCAGTTAATTTGCCTTTACCAGACAGTCCTTTAGTTTTTGTTTTTAGCTTTCTTAGACGCGAGCCCACTCTCTTTTGTACATGGCCCAATGCACTCAAACTTTGTCACACTGTTCATTCCATAAGTGTCTTTCACACTCATGAAAGCTTTTGAGTCACCATCGCCAAAATATTGCGTGTATTGAAGTCTGCGGTTTTTTCTGAACGAAGAAATATTCGTAAAGCCCCACAATTTCCATTTTTGACGAAGATCCCGTGAAGTTACACTGACATATGTGGTCGGCTTTTGACGACTCATATTCAGAGTTTCTTGGCATAGTCTGAAGTCTCTTACATGTAGAACAGTAGGACGACATAACTTCTACGTCTAACACCTTACCAGTATCAACTGATATTGCAGCAACACAACCATTCATAGACGTATAGCCTCTACGCTGCCATGTGCCATCCACAGATATGCCACATTTTACAAAATCAGATGAAAATTTTTGTTTTATATCCGCAATTTCAGTAGCAGCTTTTTTCATGGATTCCTCAGCTACTTCCTGAACCAATTTTAAAAGCTTTGCTTCCTGATTTTTGAAAGCAGTTTTTGTCAGTCGAGGCAAATTTAATGTTGAGCATAATTTAAATGCACCCGCAAAACCCTTGCCTATCTGCCGCATACCATATACTAGCCTGGTATTTATGACTGGTGCATTTACAACTTTTTTTGATGAAGCAAATGCAAAGAAAAAGTCACAGCATTTACATTTTAGTGTAAAATGAGAGCATAATCCATACATGGAATCCTCAAAAAGCTCTACTTTTTCAGCAAAACATTTTGGGCAGCAAAGTTGAGAAAATGCATCCACAATAAGCTCAAGATCAATGATTCTGTTACCAAACAGAGGACCAGGCATTTCTTCTGCAGTTGCCATACTCTCATTTCCCAATTTTGAAGAACTAGCAGTGCATTCAGGAACAGGTGTTGAATTGCTGTTATTTTCGGAAATTTTTGTGTATTTATTTCCAAAAAATTGTCTCTTACGCTTTCTAGAAATACTTTTAACCATTTTCAAGCAAAAATAAAACAGAATAGAGTTATTTTTTAACTTTCTACGCTGTCGATTCTTTCAGTATGAAAATCAAACATATATGTAAACAAAGTCACTAAACAACAAATTTGATGCCAGATTTCATACATAAAAAAGGAAAAATGTATTTCTAAATACATTTATATTTATTCTCAAATATTCTATTTTAATTTCTGACAAAATATTTGTATATTAATTTTCATATTTCATGTCATATACCATGAAAGAGAAACGTAAACAAACAATTTGGGCCACTTCCGGTTAGCAGAAAGGCATTTCCGGTCAGAGAAATTCATGATCAAGTAATATTAAAAAAGCTGTAACTTGACTTCTAATTAAGCTAGAAACAAAATTTTTACAGATTTAGAAAGATAAAAGATTGAATTTTAATATTTGATCAAAAACGAAAAATCGATATTTTGACCGAAAATTGAGTTTTAAAGGTGTTCTGTCACCTTAAATCTTTAAAAAAAGGAGGAAATTTTTAAAGCAATTCCTGAAACTATTAAAAGGAGACATTAATTAATTCAAAAAGTGTTCATAAACAACAGGTCAGCTAAAATTTTCAAGCCAGTATCCGACCACCCGTCTGCAGTGTCAACTCGAGAATCTTGCATTGTAATACCCTCTATAAAAATAATTCCAAGACTATGAGCTTCACAAACAGGTAAAAGTGCTGCTGAGATATTGCAAAAAAGTGTAACTTTACTACAATTTTAAGAGAACTAAAAGAGGATGACTATCAAGGACGAGAGATAGTTGCAATTAAAAAGCATTCATATCTCAAGTGAACAAAGCGCTAAGAGAATGACCTTTGCCCCAAACACCTAAATAGGACACATAATTATTGGGAAAATGTAATACATTCAATTGACAGTAATTTTTGTATTTTCGGCATCAAAAGAACAAAAAAATATTCTTATAAAAGTTCCTACACAAATTCTTACGAAAGAAAATCTTTTTTCGTTTATCAAACATAGAGGAGGAGTTGTAATGTGTGGGGGTGCATAGGAAGACTTTGGGTTGGTAATCTGGAATGTATTGCATCAACAATGTACAATATTGATTACTTGAACATATTGAAGTAAAATATCAGGTTAAGTGCTGATAAACTTGCGGCGAGTGATGATTTTTACTTTCAGAAAGACAAAGGTACCAAGCAAATGGCTTTTATTGTGAAGCCATCATGTTCGCAATTCAAACCAATTCCGTAAGCCGTCCTAAGTACAATACAATATTTGTGGGATTTACTCAAGTGAATAATCAGTGCATCCGAGAAAACGTTCAAACCTGTCATAGTAGAAGAATGGAACAAATTAACTACGGATGAGACAACTAAGCTACTTGAATCCCTTCCAAATATGAGATAGTTATCGAAAGAGCTTGAAAAGTATTAACTTTTAATTACAATCAATTATTGTAAAGGATTTTTCCAGTGGACG
The DNA here is from genome assembly GCA_019973975.1 of Trichonephila clavata. NCBI lineage: Eukaryota > Metazoa > Arthropoda > Arachnida > Araneae > Nephilidae > Trichonephila > Trichonephila clavata. Next base: position 115,009 of record BMAO01018675.1, on the reverse strand, counting down.
CAGATTTTGGAAGCAAACGATTGGTGTGTGTGTGTTGTTATAAATAGTTATGTTATTTTATGTAATAATCAGCTGATTGTTGCTTATACTATTTAACGTTAGAGAACATTAAAGGAATCAATAAAAAATAGTATTAATTCAGAATTAATTAACGATCTTTTCATGAATAGGAAAGATGATCGACTTATCGCAGAATTTCGGAGGCAAGTGTATATGGCTTGCATCAGCTTGGGAAGGAATGGTATTTTGAAATACTCTTTGGGGAGTTTGAGAGAAAATTAGAATCTACTAACTGTCTATGTGTGTTTCAGGATAACATAATTTTTTGCTGTTTTATGTTAATGACATCTTACTCTGCATTAAATCGGATATTTTAATTATAAAGATATTATAAATCGTTTAAATTCTCATTTTGATTTAAAAATATTGGGTAAAACCTGTAAATTGCTCGATGTACATTTTGAAGAAATGGAAAATGAACTTTTTATACATTAATCGGAGAATATCGATAAAGTTTGTGAAAAATATAAATGTTAAAATTATCCTGTTACTTCATTACATATATTGTAGTCTGTATGGTTCTTTCTAAAAATCAGTGTCCAAGTACAGAAATTGAAGTTTCGAAAATGTCTAAATTTCCACATAGCAATGTTTATCATTCTTAGCGGGAGAAACAAGACCTAACATTTGCTATGCTAAAAATATTTTATCGCAATTGCAAAGTAACCCAGGATTAGTACACTGGAATGCTGTACTTAAATTACTTGGATATGTTAGTAAAACTAAATCTTATGAATTCAAATTGTTTGGAGAAAATGATTGAACAGTCAGTTGTTACAGTGGCGCTGACTTTGCAGCTAATCGAGATGATCGTATTTCAGTTAGAGGCTTAATTCTGTTAATTGATCATTCAACCATAATCTGGAAAACTTTTAAACAACAATGCGTTAGTTTATCCACAATGAACTGCGAATGTGTATTATTATGTGAATCAACAAAATAATTGGTATGGTTCATTTGAATCCTAACAGAACTTGAAAATGTAAATGTTACAGAAAGTAATGTAACTAGTTATCTTTATTGTGGCAATCAAGTTCCAATAGTCCCCTGTAGAAGATTCACACTCTAAACATATTGATATTAAATTTTATTTTATAAGAAATCTAGTTTTTCTGAGAGAAAAACTCTTTATTCTCAAGTATGTAAATACTAAATTTTGCAGATATTCTTACAAAATCTTTGTCTAATAGCAATCTGATTAAATTGTTAGAAAAGTTTTTGTTAAGAATTGCAGTCTATAAATGCATCTAATTTGCACATTCGATCATTTTTTAAATTTTCTTTATTTTGATAATGTAATTTTTTATGTAATTTTTAAATGTTTTTTATCTATTTTTCATGAAATATAGCCTGTCAAGTGTCGCAATTCGACGTGTCTCCAAGGATGTCGCCTTTCATTGAGTGAACTTTCCGAAGCTTACGAGCGGCCTCTTATAAAGTTTTGAAAGAGGTACCATTGTAAGCTGCCAGAATGCTTCGAGATCTCTATCGACTCGCTGAAAGACACTTCGTTTGTTTGTTTATTTTTTCGACTACAGACAGCCTGCACATATGAAAAATCAATGCATAATTTTTTGAATTCTTTAAGTGTTTAAGAAATTTTGTATTTTTAAGTTTTATGGTAATTTGAATCTATAATCCAAAGTTATCTTTTAAGAAGTACGTGAGAGGCGGCCTATTGTTCGGAAAATTTAACTGTCTCTCGTACTTTCACTATCTTTAGGCAAAAACCTATCCCTTTGAGAGAAACCACTCTGGTCTTAAGCCAGCACTTCACTTGACGACTATATTGGCATTTTATTTGAATCGAAATCAAACGACTTCGTCATTGCCGTGACTATGTTGGCAAAAAACGCATTGTTACATCGGTATAGTTTGTGAATAAGTTTTGGGTTGTCAATAAAATTTATATAAGCTCTTATTGCTGTGTCAGCTTATTACGACTGTTGCTCTCTGATTTTCACAACAGAATTAACAGTATGAATTTTATTTAAATTTCTTCCCCACGCTCTAGCGAGTCTTCTGACAAAGAAGGACTTACGCACGTAAATTCCCTCGTTCATTTCAACATACAAACGTTTGTAAACGATCCCAATTAATTGTCAGATTCGGACAAGTGGGATCAGAAATGATTCTTATTCAAAAGAATCTTGCTCTCGCACTTGTTGAAAAAATAATTTTTTAATGTCATTTTTGTGACATGAATCGTTGTTATGCGGTAAATAATTCAGAAGGACTGCATTTCAATTTTGCACTCCAACAACAACACAAAAAATTGTGGCTATTTAAGAATTATAAATCTCTCCCACGCACACACACACATGAATTCTGTTACAAGATTGAATTGCCTTCCGTACGGATTCTTCATAGTAAACAGAATTCCATACAAATGCGTTCTTCTTTTCATCTATCGTTTTCTTTAGCATTTGAAATGGGACTGCTACAATATCTTTTTAAAAAGGGAAAGAAATGCGCATCGGTTTCTACACATGTGTTTAAAAACACGGAATAAAGAGAAACTTTTTCATGGATATCTGTCGAAATGACATCTTCAATAGCTGTGCTGTAGGGTGATGCAAGGGAAAAATGATTTCCGAAAAAAATGAAAGGGATTGATAACAATTCACTCACCGTCCACGACATAAGATGAGGCTTGAGAAACTCCCACGAGCAACAACAGAGTCAGAAAGACGGGGATCAACTCCATAGTCCACTGCAATGAGAGAGAAAAATTTATTGAGAGTTTATCTTTTTCTCAAAAAAATTTAATTACTTTTGAAAAGATAAGCACTTTTCCTTCTATGTTTTAAATCGCTTTTCAGTTAGAAAGTTTCAAAATAAAATTCGTTTGGAATGAAAAAGAACCTAGGGGAGACCGAGGACCCAGATGACTAATGTCTTAATTTTTCCGTATTCCACTAGGTAGCAGCATCAAATGAACACTATTGGCTCTCCTTTTGGCCTTTCGTTAAACAATAGTATAGACACGCTGAAATCACCCTTTTTGTGTTAGTTGTGAAGCTTTGATTGTTTTTTGCTGCCACAATATAACTTTCTGCATGTATAAATAAGCTCTGCTACAGATACAGGCAAGATATAACGTTTCTCTTTAATATTTATGAGTAACTTGGTTTAAATACTACCTATTAGCATAAATAAATGTCAATTAATTGCCTTCCTTCATGATAATGAGAACGAATATTTTTTTAAACATACAGTCTGGGGCAAGATGACGAGCTCGTCATCTTGCCCCGTGTTTCAAAATTTATTAAACTAACTATTGTTGTCTATTCTATTAAATACTGTGAACACTTGTTTGTCTGTGTGTATGTCCACGCGACCTCTTGCGCTTCCATCTCTTCTGGGGTTAAGGGGTGCATCGGTTCGAGAAAGGTTTCGTTCGAAAGGAGGTGACCAGAGGAAGACATTTTTGCCATCCGCTAAGCCCCCCCCCCCAAAGGGGAAGGAATGTAACAATAATTTGTTGCTTTAGAGCTACTGGCTTTTACCTGCCACATTTTCTGATTTTTTGCGAGAAAACGAATGATTCTTGAACTTGTAGAAAGAGCCCCACCACACAGGAACTGTAGGCAACGGTAGTGATAAGGGCTAGAACAATGAGGGCACCTTTTTCTCTTTTTTGAAGCACATTTATCTTCATGTGAAACCAAGCAAAGAATCGCCTACTCTGTTGATTTTTGACAATCACAAAACTCATATAACTTTGAAGGCTATCTTATATTGCAGAGCGAAAAACATCATCATGGTTGGGTTGCCGTCGCACACATCACATCGTCTCCAGTCCCTTGTTGTGTCATTTTTTGACCAGTTAAAAACGTACTATAGCTAAGCATGTGACAGCTTTATGGTCACTCATCCAGAACAAACTATCGCAGACAAAAATATTGGTGAGGTTTTGAGCATCACTTACTTCAAAGCAGCTACAGTTGGAAATGCCGTTGAAAGGGTTTAAAGAATATGGTATCGAGCCTCATAATCCTCTTGTATTTAGCGAACATGCCTATGCTGCGGTAAAAACTACTAACCATGCTGCTGTTGGCGATGAAACTGAGAATAATAGTGCTAATCCTCAGACCCCGGTAATAGAAAGCCAACATATAAACCCTCCAGGAAAACCAGAACTTATGGCAAATGCTGATTCCGATGCACCAAAGAAGACTGTTAGTGTTTTTTTTTATTTCAAACCATTGCATAAAACAACATAATGTGAAAAAGAAAAAAAAGCAAAAAACTGAGCTCTATAGCATTCTTACAAGCACACCCACCAAAGAAATATTAGAACACAAAGGGAAAAGCAGAAGGAAGAACAGGAAGTTTAAAAAAAAACAACAAAAACTGTTAACGTCGTTATCTTGACCCGGTCTCCCCTACAAGATCCAGAAGGAAAATAAAGGAAAATTTCTCTCCTATAATCGGGTCTATACTGAAATCTGATGCGATTTATTTCAAACTTGTGAAACTTAATGAAGAAACGAATGGTTATTTATAATTATTTTACATTTTTTAACTATCAGCATCACCAAAGGTTCTTGAAGAAAACCGTACAATATTTGTGGGAACTAATTTGTTATCAGTAAGCTACACGCCAAACGTCTTTTGGGCGCGGTTTTGAAATAGCACCAAATACGATTTTGACACCCTGTAGTTTTTTATCCATGAGGGCGTCCTAGCACTAAAAGCTAGAAAAGAAAATAATTTAAAAGAATAGTTTATTCCTAACGAAAGAGTATAATTGCATTAATTTTAGAAGAAGCAAGAATTATATAAAATAAGTAAAAATATACTTATTGATTTGTGGAAAACAAATTGAAAAAATACGAGTAAAAGAATTTAAAGAAATAGAATATGAAGTTTTTAGGAATGTGCCGTAAAAATTGAAAAATATGAGGAAAATGAAAAGAAATTATAATAACGGCTTAGAAAAATTTAAAATTTCAGGCTGAAAAAAGAAATTATTATCAAGAGATTGATTGTTGAATGTTATAAAATGTTATGAATTCATTCGATATATTCAAATAGATTTTCAATACATTCGAGGATTTCGAATATATTGAAAACAATTATAATCAATCATTTTAATTTATATCAATATAATATAATAAAGATAATGTATATAATTATACAATACAATATAATATTGCCATGTTTCGTAAACATTTCAACGAACGAGTGGCCCAGTGGTAGAGTCGCTGCCACCGGAACTGTTGGTCTCAGGTACAAAACCAACCGACTGCTCTACTCGCCAGTTTTTAATTTTATTAACTCTAAAATTTTCCAGAGAGTTGCAGCGTATGCAAATTTATGTTAATTCTAGTACTTCAAGAATATTCTAGATGTCACTACTGTATCTTATATAAGCTGCTTCCCTCGAGCTTGGGGGTAGTTCATGTGGTGTATGATCAAGTAGATCATGCCTGCCTTCTGCATTCAATAAATTCTCATTGATCTATTCAACCGTTGTATTGCTAACTCTTCTACTCCAATATTCTTCGTGACATTATTGATGGAGGCGCTGGATATACTTAATCCACGGTGGTAGAAATAGAAAATTGTAGGTGAAGCCGGTTTACATCGTCTTTCACCTGAATTGGGACTCTTGGTTTCACCTACAAGGGGTAAATCTCCAAAAGATATGTCACTGGACTCTGAATGTCAAACATTCTCGATATTCCCTTTGGTGCAGCCAGCCAGAGAACCATCAATTTTTCATGGCGAGGCATTTGACGATCCGTCAAGGTGGCTTAAGGAATTCAAACGAATCGCAAAATTTAACCGATAGGACGACACTATGTGCCTTGTCAATGCCTATTTCTTTTTAAAGGGTACCATCAGGCTGTGGTACGAGAATAAAGAAGAAAACCTTAGTTCGTGGGGAAAATTCCAAGAACAGCTAAGGATTGCGTTTGTCGGAACTATTCATAAAAAAAGATGAACGCGAGCTCAAGATTCGAGCACAGAAAACGAGCGAGAGCACACACACACGGTCCTATATTCAAAGTGTGCTAGAACTCTACCATAAGGTCAATCTGAAGATGACCGATAATGAGAAAGTGTCTTATCTTATGAAAGGCGTCGCAGAAGACGTATACCTACCAGTCTTTAGTTCTTAAGGACATTAGTTGTATCTTAGATTTCATCAAGGAGTGTCAACACATTGAAGAGATGAATCAAAGACGTATAGCCAAGCACCGGTTCACAAGATTACCCAATGTAGTTCCTGTAGTATCCATAGGAGAACAGGAAGATTTGGTAACCCTCATTAGACACATTGTGAGGGAGGAAGTTCAAAAGATGTTAGCACCAGCGCAGCAGAATACCTAGCTAGAATCCCCATCCCTAGACGAAGTAATAAGAGAAGAAATGCACCAAACACTATGTCCTGTAATCCCTTCTAGGTCTGTAGCAGTAAATAGAAGAAATTATCCACGAAGAAGACCCAGGACGTATGCAACTGTTGAATGCCAACCAAGACGCCCTGTCGAACCTTTACCTGTCCCTAGGCAGACCGATGTGTGGAGAACCGACGATAACAGACCTGTTTGTTTTCATTGTGGGAACCCAGGTCACGTGGTTCATTACTGCCATGAATGACGAGCTATTTCCGACGCATACAGAAGCCGCCAAGCTACCATCCACTAACTTGTACCCTGACGAATGCAGCCGGCAAGTGATTAGAACACCATCTAGCAGGGGAAGATTGCCAGTACGCCGCTATAGATATCCCTCTCCCTATGGCCGACGTAGTCCCAGACGATCTCCCAGCCACCGAGACGAGGAGAACTAAGTGAGGCGACCTTCCTTGGAGGTGAAGTCACTGGTTTTTCAAATCCTTCGGCTGCCGCAAAAATGAGTGGGAATCACCTAGATGTTACCGTTGACGGTTTACCAGTAAAAGCTCTTGTGGACTCTGATGCTTCATCATCGGTGGTGTTTGAGAAATTTCGCCGATATCTTAAAAAAGTGACGTTTCCCACTCATAACCACACTGTCCTTAAATTCGCCAATGGAAGTTATGTACATCCGAAAGGGATGTGTACCCTCAAAATTGGAATAAGTGGTCGAATTCTTCCGTTTGAGTTCATAGTTTTACCTGACTGCAGCCCTGACATTATCTTGGGATGGAACTTTTTGAAAAAGCCTCTGGAGCTCTTATAGACTGTGGCCAATATGAGTTTACTCTTGAGAACGCGGTAGTCACTTCAGAGGAGATTGTTTTAAAACCTTTACGCCTGTGTGTCATGAAAAAATGTATACTACCAGCAAACTCGATAATGAAAATCCCAGTAGTAAATCGCTTTTGAAAAGTATCTAGAAATGTAATTGTCAAGGGTTCCAAACTGTTGGCTCTTAAGAAGGAAGTTTTTATACCTTCAATGATTGTCACTTTAAGGCATGGTAAAACAGAAATATGGGTCGTCAACGGACAATCATAAGAAAAGGCCATCTCTCAAGGCATGTGTGTTTCTTTTGCAGAACCATTTTCTCCCGAATGCATCGCTACAATTTCTGAAACATCAAGAGTCCCTACAGAAATTTCCGAAACCAAGCAGTCTTTTGAATTTCTAAGGATGATTTTACCTGACCTTGATGGTAATCAAAAATGAATGTTGGTAGACGTGCTGCAGGAGTATTCAGAAGCATTTAAGGAGAGAAAAAATGGGACGCCCCAAATTACCGTGAAGCACCGTGTCGTGACATATAACCTCCCCTAAGATTATCATCTCCCCGTCTACCGTTACTTGTTTCTGGACGTGTAGGCGGATTAACGAATTCAAGAATCATCATTACAAATCACTATATTTATTGATACCTCTTAATTAAGGCAGGTTACACACACACGATTCAAATTTAAGAACAATAAAACACAGTGGAGTATGAGAGGGGTTACTATTAGCAGAACTACGGAATCGGATCTGTGAATCCACGAAAGTTCAGCACGTACAATTACAGCTAACACACGTACACGTATTTACAATTTCTAAGTTACTAACCTGATTCTTATACTTAGGCAGGTCCGTCGTGTTGAAGGATGTATTCCAGGATGGATCGGCTAATGGCTAGGATCCGCACTCAACATTCTAATTTCAATCTTTAACTCTTCAACTTAGCTCGTCCCGTCACTACTCATTAAATCAGTCAACAACTGCGTGTTGATTCACCGATGCTTTAATTCAGTTTACTTCAAAAATCTAACCCTTCATTTTATTACTCTCTTTTTCTTTCGCCTTTTTTTAACTCGCGAAACCCGAACTTACATAATATCTCTCATTTGCATAAATCACGCTTTGGCTCCCGGTGGAGATTGGTTGAAATAAATAAAACTTGAAAGAATTATTGAGAAGATTAGTGAAGACCGTACAGATCCGTCACAACCCCCTCCGAGAAAAAAGCGTGACTTTTTGAAGGTCTAAGCGAGCTGAAATAATTCACATAACAGGCCTAACGCCTGAAAAACTCTGAACCCGCACAAAATTTTAACTCTTTAACTCTAGAATTTTTAATTAAACTAACAGACAGAAATGACTATTCAAAAGGGCACTCCACTCTATTTTATTTATCTTTCACATATATTCCCTTCAGTGCATCCCATTCGGGCGAAGATCAGGGGAAAACCTTGCCATCAGGAAAAAACCCTGATCATGCACTTTACTTTACTAATAAATATAAAAATTTTACAATTATATCTTCATACGACATCATGACTTTGCATTTCATCACTATGTTCAGGGACTGGTGCCCTGAAAGGAAACTATATCAATTTCTTTTTAAAACATGACATTAAATGCACAGAGCCTTATACAACTTCCTTATTGACAGAAATATGGCATACATTATATTATATACATATATATATATATATATATAGTTTCATATCAAAATAACCTTCATCTGGTTTCATTTTCAAAAATTCCCAATCAATAGCGCTGCGCTGTTAATGTTTTTGTTAGTAATCCTAATTACACCGCGCCCCGAAACCAGATACTACTTATATATCTTAATAATTACACACAAAAATATATACATTTTTTACATACAATATATTACAACAAACAATACAAGTAGTCTCGCATATAAAGCCACGTCTTTAATGTGTAGCAAAACAAATGCAATCCAACAAATGTTTTTCCAAAATTTAGAAAATATTAAATACAAAAGCTTTTTCAATCGATATGAAAACGCACACAACTCAGTGACAACTTTTGTACACTAATTTTACAAAACAAAAATTTTAGACTAGCCCACATGGAAAATACTCTGAACTGTCTGTCAGAGGGAAAATAAACAAATTAGAATTATACAACCTGGCTAATCTTTAGATCCAATCTGCATAGGCTTTGTCTCCAACTACGGCCTCTGTACTGGATGACCTTGTCCTAGGGCTGTCCTCTCTCTCCGCTCCAACCTTCTGGGTCTCCTCCATTGAGTCTGCTGTAGTTGATATGCTCCTGCTGAGGCGTTCCCTCCTCCTGCGGGATTCCGATTCTGGCTGCTATCCACTCGACGTCGGCTCCGGAGGTTGGAAGGGCAGTTCCGTTCCTGTTGGACTGAACGGGACCTGTTGCATCTGATTGTTCTCCTCTTCTCTCTGTGGGATGGTCCTGGAATTGTTGTTCCTTTCGATTGCCTCTCGGATTCCACCTTTCTGCACCGCTTTCTTGAGGGACGAGACGGCATGGACGAGGACAACTTTCTCTTGTCTCGGGATGCAGGGGCATCTGGTCTCTTCTTCCTTTGTTGCATCTCGACCCAGGATTCGGTTCTTCCTCTTTTCTCCCTCTCTTTCCAACGTGGCTTTCTTTTCCTGAAATTGTACACACCAACCCCCGAAGAAACAGTCGACTCCGTCCGCACACGCTTTTTCCTTCTCACCTCCTCTCCATCGCGTCTATCCCTGGCTAACTCCCCTACCTTCCAAATTTCCTGATTCTGATCCTCTACGACAATTCCCAGCGCTTTCTGACTGCACTACTCTCGGCTGCCTATCATCCGACCTTTCTGATGCTACTGCATTATGATGACTACTTCACACAATTTCCGATTCGGCGACACTGTCTTCTGATTCTCTTTGATGGTAAATTCTCACCTGATCCACATTAACCGTTATTCTTTCACCAAACTTTAATATTACTAAATTATTATTTTTCACACTCAAAACTTTATAGGGGCCCTCAAACTTTGGCATAAATTTACCCACAATTTTCTTACTCGCCGAACTCAACGGATGAGTTTGAACCAACACTAGATCATCAACCTTCACATTAACTTCACGTCTCCTCTTATTATAGTATTTCGCCCACTTCTCATGCTGCTTTTTAGTATTTCCCCTAGCCTCCTCAAACAACTTTTCCATATTTCCGCAAACTAAGTCTGATAAATCAGTTACCATTACTAATTTTTGAAATGGGGTGATTAATTTTCTACCTAAAAATAATTCCGCCGGCGTTTTACCCGTTGTCTCATGTACTGCTGTCCTCAAAGCATAACTAAACACCCTGAGAAATTGGTCCCAGCTAGTATGATTATCCTCGACAAAACTCGAAATCATTTGTAGAAGAGTACGATTAACTCTTTCCGTTTGATTAGCTTGTGGACGATATACCACAGTTTTAACATGTTTTATGTTCAACCTGCCACACACTTGCTCATAAACTTCGGATATCATTTGGGGGCCATTATCACTAATTAACTTTACAGGAGCTCCATAACGCGAAATATAATTCTCAAAAAATGCATTGGCAATTGCCTTAGCCGAAGCTTTCCTTAAGGGAACTATTTCAACCAATTTAGAAAAATTAACCGTTATAACTAAAATAAATTTATAACGCTCCAGACTAGTGGCAGGGTATGGGCCTAATAAATCTAAAGATACGATTTCATTCGGAAAATTCGTTACTATTGGAATTAATTGACCAGCTGGTAATCCGTTCTTATAATTGATCTTTTGGCAAAGATCACAGGTTGATACATATTTATAAATTTATTTCCGCATGAATGGGAAATAACACGCGTCTTTTAATTTTAAGTAGGTTTTCGTTTTGCCTAGATGGCCCGCCATCGGCGAGTCATGGAATTCTCGCATAACATCTTTACGTAATGTTTTGGGTATAAATACCCTTAATTCAACTAGCGTGGTTGTATATTTTGCATAGTATAACAACCCATTTATCAATTTAAAATTGCGGGACCAATTTCTACAGATTGACTCATTAATTGAACTATCGTCAGGATTTTCTAAAAAAAGCATGATATGACCCAACTCCAGACCATTCCTCTGTTCTTCTCTCAACTGTTCCCTAGACGATAATACCAACGACCTAATCACCGCACAAGACACCTTTGCTTCCTTATTACTATCTAACGGATTTCTAGACAATATATCAGCCACCACATTTTGCGTACCTGGGCGATGCTCCCATTCCACATTAAAATCTGCCAATTTAAGCGTCCACCTTATCATTCTACACGACAAATTCTTCCCGTTCGTTAATTTGGTAAGTGCTGCATGGTCTCTTATCACCTTCACCGGCAAAGATCCGAAATAAGTGCGATATTTATTTAACGCCCATATGACAGCCAAACATTCACGTTCCGTCACACTATAGTTTCTCTCTGCGCGGTTTAATGTTCTTGAGGCAAACGCAATAGAACTATTATTCTGCGTCAACACTCTGCCCCTACCCCCTTTGAACTAGCATCCGTATAAAGTTCAAAAGCTTTGGTAAAATCTGGTAACTGTAACACGGGAGCTTCCGTCACTGCTTTCTTAATATGATCAAAGGCTTCCTGCGCCGATTCCGACCCAACTAAACTTAGAATTTTTCCGTTTTAAACCATACAAGGGTTCACACAGGTCTGCGTAGTCCTTAATAAACTTTTGATACCAACCCGTCATTCCTAAAAATTTTGCTACTGGTTTCGCATTTTTCGGAGGTTTCATTTCAAGAATTGCTTTTACTTTCTCCTCGTCTGTTCTAAACCCCTCTTTATTAATAACTAGACCCAAATAACGTAACTGTTCCCTCGCGAAATGACATTTCTCACGATTTAACGCTAAACCAGCCTCTTGCAACAATCTGAATACTTCCCGTAAGTGCTCTACATGGCGCTCAAAAGATGGAGATGAAATGATAACATCATCCATATAGCAGCATGTAAAACGCCCGAGAACTGGTTTAAGCATTATTTCAATCGCCCTCTGAAAACTTGGAGCCGCCCCCGAAAGACCAAATGGCATGCGAGTAAATGCAAAAGTACCAATTTTGTAACAAATGCCGTCTTGTGAACATCTTTGGAGTCTACCGCCATCTGAAAGTATCCGCTACGTAAATCAAGTGATGACATAATTTCGGTGCGTGGAATATTAGTGATCAAATCATCAATTAGCGGTAGCAGATATCGTGGATACCTCGTTATCGCATTCAATTTTCTATTATATATTGCGAACCTATAAGCTTCTGGGTCGTCTAACGGCAACCCGTTATTCTTCCGACATAAAACAACTGGAGACGCGTAAGGCAATGTTGTTGGAATTATAGTTCTATCGTCCAACATCTTCTTAACGTGGTAGTTAACGATACCTTGTTTGACCCTGTCATAGCGATAAGGTCTCAAAGAAACAGGAGGATTATCACCCGTATTAATTTCATGACAAAACACATGTGTCAGACCTGGCTTAGACGAAAACAAGCCTTGAAATTCCTTAAATAAAATCTGCAACTTCTGTTTTTGCCCTGAGTTTAACTTAGTCTTTGATAAATCTATCCGTACCGGTTCGTCCGAAATTGCCACTTTCTCAATCTGTGAGTCCGGAATGATTAACGATTTCGTAAAAAAATCAAAACTTATCTTTGCATGTGACATAAAATCAATGCCCATGATGCATGGATATGGCATCTCAGCAATCACATGAAAGTTCCACAACTTCGAAAATTCCCTTATCTTAATCCGTAACTCAACGGTGCCCAAATTTCTGCATTGCGACCCTTGTGCCGTAACTACTTCCACTGACGATTTTTTAAAAGGACGAAAAGAAAAATATGATCGGTACGTCTCCTCTGAAATAAATGAATAAATGATTTCTCCGCACCTGTATCCAAGAGAGCCTTTACAAACGAGTTATGTAAAAGAATCGGCGCATATGGAAGATCAACTGGTGATAATCGTAATGAATTAAGTTTAATCCGATTAGGAGGATTTGACTCAACTAGCGACCGCTTACCTCCTGCAACACGATCGCTTAGAAGTTTAAATTGGCATTTCCTTGCCTTCCGCTGGTGCAATCACCACGCCTGTAATTCCGCCTTGTTGAATCATCACTAGGACCCTTACTAACGACCATTCTTCTGTTCTAATACCGGTCTCTTCAATGATTTGGTTGGTTGTTGCGATTTCCTCCCTCGAATCCTTGATTTCGATAATCACGACGAGAAAAATTATTCGCACCTCTGCTTACTCCTCTCTGATCATTTTGTCTATTTCCGACCCCTGTACCTCTCCAATTTCCATTATTCCGTCTTTCCGCAGAATTCCTACTCATATCCCAACCTCGTCTAGCACAATTATTACTCGAACCCTGGGTTTCTCTGCAGCTATGACGTTCCTCATACCGATCGACCAACTCTAACAACTGTACCTTCGTTTTGGGGTTTCGCGCCTCTAAATAATCCATAATCTGGGGTTCGAGACACATTACTATGTGATCGTCCAATTTTACATCATCATAATTCAAACCTAAAGTCTTATGGATTTTTAATAGCATATAAATAAAATCGGACGGGGCCTGATCTCTCCGCTGCTTTGATGAAAAAAACTGAGCCTCTAACTCCGATTTATTCCGTACCACTGGAAAACTATCCGACAACTTCTTTAAAAGCGACACGAAGGCAGTCGCTTCTCCATTTACACACGCAAATCCGATGACCTCAAACCAGTCTAATGCTCTCCCAATTAAATGATCCTTTAAATACGCACACGCCAGTTTCGCTGGTATCTCATAAGCTATATTATTATCAATGTTATCAAAAAACTCCGATACATTCTCTCGACCTGAAAAGAATAATTCTGGCAGAACCCTAAATCCAGCACTCGCTCTTAATTCCGGAATTTCAGTTGGATGCCAGTGTCATGACATATAACCTCCCCTAAGATTATCATCTCCTCGTCTACCGTTACTTGTTTCTGGACGTGTAGGCGGATTAATGAATTCAAGAGACATCATTACAAATCACTATATTTATTGATACCTCTTAATTAAGGAAGGTTACACACACACGATTCAAATTTAAGAACAATAAAACACAGTGGAGTATGAGAGGGGTTACTATTAGCAGAACTACGGAATCGGATCTGAATCCACGAAAGTTCAGCACGTACAATTACAGCTAACACACGTACACGTATTTACAATTTCTAAGTCACTAACCTGATTCTTATACTTAGGCAGATCCGTCGTGGTGAAGGATGTATTCCGGGATGGATCGGCTAATGGCTAGGATCTGCACTCAACATTCTAATTTCAATCTTTAACTCTTCAACTTAGCTCTTCCCGTCACTACTCATTAAATCAGTCAACAACTGCGTGTTGATTCACCGATGCTTTAATTCAGTTTACTTCAAAAATCTAACTCTTCATTTTACTACTCTCTTTCTCTTTCACCTTTTTTTAACTCGCGAAACTCGAACTTATATAATATCTCTCATTTGCATAAATCACGCTTTGGCTCCCGGTGGTGATTAGTTGAAATAAATAAAACTTGAAATAATTATTGAGAAGATTAGTGAAGATCGTACAGATCCGTCACAACCGTATTAATACAGGTGACAATTTAAATGTAAAACAGAGAGCGTATCGTGTGTCCCCAGCAGAGCGTCGTATAATTCACGATGAAGTAGGGGAAATAATAGACAGGGGAATCATACAGCCTTCTGAGAGTCCATGGTTATCTCCTGTCATCTTAGTACGCAAGAAAGACAACACCTGGCGCTTTTGTGTGGACTACAGACGGCTCAATAAAATTACTAAGAAGGATGTGTACCCTCTCCCTCGTATAGACGATACACTTGATAGCCTGCAAGGATCAAAATTCTTCTCCTCCATGGATCATTCGTCAGGATATTGGCAAATTGAAGTTGACGAAGCAGATAGAGAAAAAACTATGTTCATCACACCTGAGGGTTTATACGAATTTAACGTTATGTCTTTCGGGCTGTGCAAATCTTCGGTCACATTCGAGCGGACGATGGACACTCTTTTACGCCACCTAAAATGGACAATGTGCCTCTGCTACCTTGATGATATCATTGAATTTTCTGAGACCTTCGACGACCATCTTTAACGCTTACGGAGCGTACTAAAATGTATCCAAGATGCAGGTCTTGTTCTAAATCCTAAGAAGTGAGTGTTTGGTAGCCAACAATTGAAGATCTTGGGGCATCTCGTGTCCGAAGCGGGTATTATGCCCGATCCAGAAAAGTTAGAGCAGTTCAAAGCTTTCCAGTTCCCAAGAATATACGTGACGTCTGAAGTTTCTTAGGATTATGCTCCTACTACCGTCGATTTATTAAGGATTTTTGCCTGAAGGCTGAACCTCTCCAAGAACTTCTAAAAAATTGTTCCAAATTTACATGTGGATCAGATCAAAACGAATCCTTCGAGAAATTGAAGACAGCCCTCACGTCCGAAACGGTTCTGTTGTTGAAAAGGCCCCCACAGAGCTGCATGCAGATGTAAGCGGTTACGATCTAGGTGCCGTGTTTGTCCAGGCACAAAAGGGGAAAGAAAAAGTGATTGCCTATGCTTCAAGGACCCTCTTAGAGGAATTATTCAACGACTGAACGTGAATGCCTTGCTTTCGTATGGGCTGTCACTAAATTCTGACCATATATTTTCGCAAGACACTTTCCCTTTGTTGGCTTGCAAGACTTAAGGATCCACCAGGAAGACTTGCCAGATGGGCTCTCCGTCTTCAAGAACACGATCTAGAAATTGTTCTTAAAAATGGGAAGAAACACAAGGACGCTGACAGCCTTTCAAGAAACCCTGTTGAGGATGAAGTTTTTCCTTCTGAGCAAAATACTATTATGACTTCCTTTTCTGATATCGCCGAAGAGCAAAGAAAAGATCCGGAACAATCCAAATTAATTCATACCCATGAAAAGGCAGAACCAGTTACGAAAAGTTTTAATCTTATAGACGGAATACTTTGTAAAAAGGACATCGATCCAAACGGAAGAAAATGGCTCCCAATAAACCCAAAGCGAAATCCTACAGCATTTTCATGACGCTTCAACTGCCGGACATCTAGGCTTCGAAAAAACGTAAGATAGAATTCGGAAGCGCTTCTTTTGGCCTGGACTGTATAGGAATGTACGTCGCTACGTCATGCATTACCGAGAGTGTCAAAGGAGGAAATCAGTTCCTCAGGTCCACCTGGTCTATTCGTACCAATTCCTCCAGCCTCGGCGCTTTTCCAACGCGTTGGCATAAATCTTCATGGAAGGTTTCCCAGATCAACGAAAGGAAATAAATGGATTATCGTTTGTACGGATTGCTTATTTCGTTTTGTGGTCACAAAAGCCCTACAACTGCCGACGCTGAAGAAGTAGCAAAATTAATTACCGAAGAAATTGTGTTGAAACATGGAGCACCCTGAACTATTCTAATCGATCGTGGCAAAGTCTTTGAGTCTAAGCTGGTGACAGAACTTCGTCAATTATGTAGCTCTAAGCACAGAAAGACGACTGGATATCATCCCCAGACGAATGGATTAACCGAGATGTTTAATAAAACTTTGGTGGATTTGCTTTCAATGTATGTCGAAGTGGAGCAAACAAACTGGGATGAAATTATTCCTTTCGTTACTTTTGCTTATAATACTGAGAAACAAGAAAAAACGGGTTACACTTCTTTTTATCTTCTCCATGGTCGAGAAGCCGAAACCACACTTGACACTGTGTTTCCATACAGCGCTGACGGATCAGAAGATGACTATGTAAGTCGACTCATAACTCGAGCGGAGGAATCCAGACAGCTTGCCAGAATCAGAATATTAGAAAAACAGCACAGGGACAAAACCGGATATGATGCCAGACATCGGAGTGTATCATACCGACCTGGCGAACTAGTTTGGGTTTTCCCGCCTGTTAAGGAAAGTTTGTTTGTCTGAAAAACTGTTAAAGCGTTACTTTGGTCCTTACCGAGTTGTAAGAAAACGAAGTAAGAAAGATCTAACGTTATGTATGAAGTTGAAGAATTAGAACCTTCGCCCCAAAGACGGAAATCTACACAGGTTGTGCATGTTCTACGTATGAAAAAGTATTATACTCCAGAAGCACAGGAACGTATTCTAACAAATGACACCGAAAAACTCCCAAGTAATGCTCCGGCTGGTGTTACATACAATGTTGGGATGAGTAAGAGAGATACTACACTCGAATCTCCTGGAGAAATCGTACCTTATAGAAGACCTATGACGAGATCCAAAAGCGGAACGTAAAAGAACTAAAAACTTACATCAAGATGACGTTATTTGAAGGAGGCAGTAATGCCATATTTCGTAAACATTTCAAAGAACGAGTGGTCCATGGGTAGAGTCGCCGCCAGCGGAACTGTTGGTCTCACGTTCAAAACCAACCGACTGCTACTAGCCAGTTTTTAATTTTATTCACTCTCTGGAATTTTCTAGAGAGTTGAAGCGTATGCAAATTTATGTTAATTCTAGTACTTCTAGAATATTCTAGATGTCACCACTGTATCTTATATAAGCTGCTTCCCTCGAGCTGGGGGGGGGGTAGTTCGTCTGGTGTACGATCAAGTAAATTACGCCTGGCTTCTTGCATTCAATAAATTCTCATTGCTCTATTCAACCTTTGTATTGCTACCTGTTCTACTCCAAGAATCTTCGTGACATTATAATACATATAATTATGCAATATAATGTATACAATTATGCAATATAATATATATAATTATATAAAATAATATATATACAGGGTGTCCAGCCTTAATGTGACCCAATAGCTAATTCTCGAACCGTTCGGTTTAGATATGCACTTCCAATTTGAAAAAAGTTTTAAAACAGGTAAGGAATGTTTTTACGTGCTTTTCGAACCAAAAAACCAATTTACAAAAAAATTACAAAAATTTACTTTTATACGGTCCCCAGGTCCTATCACTTATATTAAGAAAAAGATGCAGTACACAAAAACAGAGTAAACACAAAAAGATTCATTTTATTACGATAAAAACTGGCCGAGTTATGGAACTTTGAAAATCTTACTTTATATGCATTTTCTAGGCTATTTTCAAGAAGCTAGTAAGGGGTCGTCTCCAAAGTGAAATTAGTTGGAACTCTGCTAGGAAACTTTTTCTCTTGGACGTCACTCTTATGTAAATCATTTTTAAATTTAAAAGCATACGTTAATAATACAATAATTGAGTACTTATGAAATAAAATTTATTCTGTGTATGTGTAAAACGTAGAAAAAATAAAATATTTTGGACGAAGAAAACATTTCAATAGAAGTTCCAAAAAATAGTTTTATATGCTACGGCTTCAGTCTGATTTGCTGCGTTTTTGCTGATCATGACGAAGGTTAAAAATCTGTTGTGTAGTCGCTTGCAATTGCATACAGTCGTATATTACGAATTATTGTAGGGGAAAACGAGATGTATACAAATGAAGAAACTGCGAAATGGTACTGTTTCATGGGCAGTGTAATCGAAATAAGAGAGAGGCGGCAAGACTTTATGCCATTTAATTTCCCACTCGAAGACATCCATCTTATTGCACAATTGCCCGTGCTGTTCAGCGCTTGAATAAAACAGGGAGTTGCAATAGACGTATTCCCTGTATCGTGCCATCACCATTATTTAAGTTAATTTGGTCATTCTTATATAATAAAACCCCTGAATCATGATTGGCGCATCATTCCACATTATGCTATAATTTGAACGTCAAATCCTGTATTATTTTGCTGCTATTTGTTAAAACAAGCTGTTTTAATCTTTTCAGTACAAGTTGTATTTCTTTAATTTAGTTTTTATTGTTTGCCATACCGCAATACAGACTGTCAATCTATGATGTTTACTACGAAGTTTTAATTTTCCAATGATTTTTTTTTTTTTTGCTCTTTTTGTAGATAATGAATTACTGTGCTCTAAACTCACTTTATAAACGACACCCTTTTCTGAGATACTCAGATGCTTCAAATTTATGTAGGCATAACTCGGCCAGTTTTTATCGTAATAAAATGAAACTTTTTGTGTTTACTCTGTTTTTGTGTACTGCATCTTTTTCTAAATGT
This sequence comes from Trichonephila clavata, assembly GCA_019973975.1. Classification (NCBI taxonomy): domain Eukaryota; kingdom Metazoa; phylum Arthropoda; class Arachnida; order Araneae; family Nephilidae; genus Trichonephila; species Trichonephila clavata. The sequence continues at coordinate 95,623 of BMAO01018675.1, read as the reverse complement.
AAGTGATAGGACCTGGGGACCGTATAAAAAATTAATTTTTGTAATTTTTTTGTAAATGGATCTTTTGGTTCGAAAAGCACGTAAAAACATTCCTTACCTTTTTTTAAAACATTTTTTAAATTGGAAGTTTATATCTAAACCGAACGGTTCGGGAATTAGCTATTGGGTCACATTAAGGCTGGACACCCTGTATAATTATACAATATAATATATATATATATAATTATACAATATAATATATATATATATATAATTATACAATATAATATATAAATATATAATTATACAATATAATATATAAATATATAATTATACAATATAATATATAAATATATAATTATACAATATAATATATATATATATAATTATACAATATAATATATATATATAATTATACAATATAATATATATATATAATTATACAATATAATATATATATATAATTATACAATATAATATATATATATAATTATACAATATAATATATATATATATAATTATACAATATAATATATATATATATTATACAATATAATATATATATATAATAAATATAAATATATATATATAATTATACAATATAATATATATATATAATTATACAATATAATATATATATATAATTATACAATATAATATATATATATATAATTATACAATATAATATATATATATATAATTATACAATATAATATATATATATAATATAAAATAAATATATATATATATAATTATACAATATAATATATATATAATTATACACTATAATATATATATAATTATACATATAATATATATATAATTATACATATAATATATATATAATTATACATTATAATATATATATATAATTATACATTATAATATATATATAATTATACATTATAATATATATATAATTATACATTATAATATATATATAATTATACATTATAATATATAATTATACAATATAATATATCAAAATTAATCAATAATTGATATGAATTAATAATTGCAAATTTCAAAAAAGAACATATTTACAAAACCAGTATAACATGGTTAGTATGATGGTTAATACGGAGTATGTCTCCCGGACGATGCAATACTGGACTTACAACGCCTACGGATGCTGAGTATCAAATTATCAATCTGATCTTGGGGAATATTACACCACTCATCAAGCAATGCCCTCAGAAGTTCCAGTAGACAGGTGGGAGGGGTTGACCATCTACAATTCGTCAGCCAAGCATATCCCACACATGCTCTATTGGATTCAAGTCCGGTGAGTATGCTGGCCAATCCATACGGGTGATATCCTCCGATTGTAGGCATTCGTCTACAATGTTTTCACGGTGAGGACGGGCGTTGTCATCCCTAAACAGAAATTCAGTACCCATGGCACCCCGAAACAAACGTACATGTTGTTCCAGAATGACATCCCGATAGATGTGGCCTGTCACCTGTCATCGTTACACTCTGAACATGCAGGTCAGTTCTGGAACCAAGAATAATTCCTCCCCAAACGAGCCATCCTGCCCCACCGTAACGGTGTCGTTCAATGGTGTTCTTTTGGTGGTAACGGGTACCTGGCGCTCTCCATATGAAAGTCTGGCAAGAATCAGACTGCAATTTAAACCTGGACTCGTCGGAAAACATCACACAAGACCACTGTTGCGGTGTCCACAATGCATGCTCTCTACTCCAGGTTAATCGAAGGCGACAGTGAGTTGCGGTAAGGGGAGCACATCTCACAGGCCTACGAGCATATAGACCAATGTGCCCTAAGCGTCTGTACATGGTCTGCCTTGAAACTGTCGTACCGGTAGCTGAAGAGAGCTGACGAGATAGGTCTGATGCTGTGCTCCGTCTGTTTCTTTTGGCAGTAACTGCCAAATACCGGTCCTCATTCGGCGTTGTAACTCGGGGGCGACCTGTGCTGTAACATCTACTCACATTACCATCGTCTTGGAATCGTTGCCAAAGCCTGGGGATGACACTCTGGGTGATTCCACGTTCCTCGGATTCTTCCAGATCGGTACGTCCCCATTCCAGTCGTCCGATAATTCTACCACGTAAGAAATCATCCAAATGCTTCCTTTGTGCCATAACTATGCGGTTATTGCACTGAAAGGCTCTTAAAGCTCTTGTGAACAATTTTACTTCTTTGCCACCATTCCTTATATGCCCCTCTCTTTCACTCTCGTCATTGTGACGTACTATCCGCGCCACTGGTGGTTTCCTGTAATTTGCATATTCTTCTTCAAGATGTGTGTGATAATTCTACTGGTGAAATTTTTATTTTAGAGTTCAATTTCTGTGTGATTCTGAATTATCCTTAATTTATGGACATGAGTGTATAATAGAAAAGTGAGCATAGAGAAAAATTAGGCTTCTACTTGTATCGAAATATTGTTTATTTAAAAGAAATAGCATTCCTTTTTTATGAACTTAAAGGGTTGTAGTTCTAGAAGTATTCTATTTTCTTTCAAAAGCTTGGAATAATACCTGTTGTTAAAACCCCAGTTTTTCGACCCCTTGGCGACGATTATTCATGCCAGAAAATTGTTGTAACCCTCCCCCTTGTTTTTGAAAAAAAGTGTTTTGTTTACTAGATGTATTTTGCTTACTACCCCTTTGAAGCGAGTGGCTAGCGCTACAACCAGCTCCGAACCAATTTAACAATTGGTAATTTATAGATTATTAAAGTTGTTTTGTTGAAAAACTTTAATTGAGTTATTATTTGAGATGAATTTATTGACTAAATAAAACGAACCGGCAAAATTACCGAAGAAAGCCTGATTTCTACCTGTATCAAAGGACTTCCAAGCATAATAGCATTGCGCACGTACATTGCAGGTTTCGCAAAAATGAGGGTGCGCGTTGTACGGTAAATATACCTAAGAGTTAAAAATTGTGCAGCTTGAAAGTATATGTCCTCGTTAAACGCTGGATTTTACGGTAATTACAAAAAAAATCACAAATATAACACTAATGATAAACTGACAGCTATTTTAAATTGTTGGAAGTAATTGCTTGAGAGATTAAATCTTTGAAGAAAATTGTATCCACTTTTTTAGGTTTACATATGAACAAATCATTTCTCGTATGCAAAGTATTTTGTGTCAGCAAAAAAACTTTTTCACAGCTCAACATTCAGAATCGTGCTAAAACGTTATAATTACGAAAGCCCTGGTATTTAGATATTAAGTAGAGCGATGCAGGAACAAGGTTAACATTAAAATATTTTTAATTTAATTATATTGAAGGAATATTTTTATATCTCTTACGTTGTTCATTTCTTTTACGTTCGAAAGATGCATAATTCATGTACAATTTAAATCTTTTTACTTATGTTTGAAGAAATTGATACCATAAAATCGGCGAATAACGCGCACTTTTAATCGATCTTTACGGGTGTGCGTTATACTTCGGATGTAAAAATGAGGTCTTTAAAAATAAAAAAGGTAAGCATAGAAAAGAATTCGAGTTCTCCATTGATCGAAATACTGTCTATTGAAAAGAAATGACATTCCTTATGAATTTAAAGGGTTATAGTTGTGTGTGTGTGTAGAGGTATACTATTTTTTTCCGCTAAAGCTTGGCATAATACTTGAAAATATAAGAGCATTGCTCAAGCATATTTCAAGGTTCTTCGTAAAAAAAGGGGGTGCGCGTTACACGGCGAATAAGAGTAAAAATATTTGTATTCTTGACCTAAATCCGCATGAGGAAATCGAATTGTTTCAAATATTTCTTGCATCTTGAATCCTATTGGTAGAATAGTTTGGCACAGCACAGCTACAAGGTTGCTGATCCCTGTGATCGAATTGAGTGAAAAAGATGAGCATATTTTAAGAATGGAAATAGTGAATCGACTGGACATGATCATATTTCATCAAGAACTGTCCTCTGATCCTATATAATGACTGAGCAAAAAAGTATTTTTAGCATTTTAAAAAAAAGGTATTTTTATTAAAATGATTCAAAATATTTCTTGTGTTGAAAATGGTATAGTTTTTTTCACACTTGAAATTTTATCACTCTTATGAACTCGATATTTCAAAATGAAAATAACTAAATGAAGAGAAATAGAGAGAGAACTTTGAAGTTGGGAATAGATTGCAGTTTCTTTGATTTTTTTTTATTTCCAAGTAATACAATGAAATGTGTGTGTGTGTGTGTGAAAGACTTTCTATGAAATGCAAGATGAAACGAATTTTTTTTGATGAATTAATGTCTTAAGTGTTTTCTTGAAGCCGAGATGAAACACTTATGTATTAAATATATTTAAAGTTTTGTACAATTTTTTCGTAGTAAACATTCTGTGGGACTGTCATTTCATCAGGTTCAAAATACAAAGATTCTCATTGCGATGATCTGGAGAAACAATTGTTTCTTTGGGATGGTGTTTTTGAAATTTCCAGATATGATGATAATCCCCAGAAATACAGAAAAACTTGATTTGAATTAGCGAGAAATTTTACCGAAAAAAATATTCAAAGAAACAATATGTTTTCAATTGACTGAATTTAAAAGTACAAAATTGTAAATTTTTTTGTTATTTAAGTGCTTGAAAATAGGAAAAGAAAATATATTATAACAGTACTTATTTACGATATGAATGTTTTAAAATAATTATAGTTTGCATTCTTAAATGAGATTTTGCAAACTTTTTAAAACAGAAAGCCGAATGCTAAGAGAACGATCATTGCGCACATCATATTCTTAATTGGTTAAAAAAATGCACACACACACTGTTGACTCAAATAATTAAGCGGACTGTAAATTTAACAAATTTTAATAAGCAAAACGGATCCCAACCATAAGGGATTGCTATACTTTTCGAACTGATTACAAAAAGGTTGAAACAATTGGCTCGGAGCTAAATCTGTACAAAGGAATTCTCACCAACTAGCGCCAACACACACATTTGAATGCTTCTTTCTAAACAACAAAGGAGCAAATAACTCGAATGAATTTACTACGCAAAAATTGAGTGGAAAAAAGAATGCAGCAAATGAGTGTGCTTCGTAAAGCCTTAACTTGTAAATTTGATTAAAGCGTTCCGGTAATAAGTTTGATAAGCACTCTGTTACTTTTATTAATCTACCATTGCGTTACTTTGCATAGGATTTTTTCTCAATCTTAATCCCAGAATGGATTTAAAATAAATTGTTCTATTTATTCCGTCAAAACCCCGCGTTGCAATGACGTAGCCATTCAACAAGTTTACATTTTATAAATATTACAATAAAAGTTACAATAATACAGTAAGAGAATGCATGACAATAACAATTACAATTTAATAAAGATACTAGGGTTTGCAACCCCGGGATCCCGGTGGTTTTTCCAAATCCCGGGATTAAAATAACTAATCCCAGGATTGAGTTTTTGTTTGAATTATATTTTTAAAATTTTTTTTCAAAGTATTGTGAATCTGGTATTACATTTAATGTATCTTATTTACTTTTTTTTTGTATTTTATACGTTTAATGTCAGTTTACTTACGTGTTAAACCTTGAAGGTTTCGAGGTGGGTGTGTATGTTAAACCATGAAATTTGGTATGTTTTCTCTTATTATCTTCTGTAACTTTCTCCCTATCACGAGTGGGGTCTGAAAATGGACATTTCTCCCACCTTCAGGATGCCCGGTATCAGCTAACTTGGACAGAGGCAATTAGAATTTTTGGAAGATACCTAGTAGAGTTTCAGCCCCAAGATCCCGGAATTCCAAAACCACGGGATCCCGGGGTTTTTTCCAATCCCCAAATCCCGGGATTTAAATTTGTCTAAATTATATTTAAAACATTTTTTCTCATAAAAATTTTCTAAAATTTTAATTCTTTAAAAATATATAGTTTGCTTATGAAATATGTGTGCAGAATTTTTTGTGCAATTATAAGTGCTGTAGGTAAAAAAAACATATGCACTGCTCTCACATTTCTCGTGTGGGAAAACGTCACACAGATCTCAGTGGCTCATTGCAATGCTTACACAATAATATATGCGACATCTCAAGAATAGATTTTGTCATAGTTCCTTCTTCAATTAAATGCCGTTAATTGTAGGGAACCTGCTTGGAAGACTTGAGATACTTCAAATCCCATTGCATTACTAACAGCTCATGCAACTGGATCTTCAATTTCAAATGAGGTAACACTGTAAATTGATTCTCACTCTGATTCAATAACTGGATCAATTTATGTGTACAAAAACCATTAAGTGTAGCAGAAGAACTAAATAAAGTTATCAAAGAAGTATATGCACCAATGCAGTTTATTAGATTTTAGACACTATCATAAAAAAAATTTTTAAAAAAATGTCTCTTTTTTGAAAATGGAGGGAGACGTGGTGACTACCTGAAAAGAACATATTCCTAATTAATGACGATAATACCTACTAGTAAAGAATCCGAACGTGCACTTTCTTCGGCAGGATAATTTGTAAAAAAAATAAGAAGTCGTTTTGACGATGAAACGCAAGAGGAGTTGTGTTTTTATAAGATTATTTATGGAAACACAAGAAATGAATAAATGCTTTTTTTTAAATTTCATTATGTACTATTTTTATTTGTTTTTTTATGAATTTATGTTTTTTATTTGTTTTATTAAAATAAGATTAAATCAATTTTTAATTATATTTTCAGTTTTATTATGCGATTTCAAATATGCTAATATGTCAGTATTTTTAAAAAAATAGTCCAATCCTAATCACAGGACTAATCCCAGGATTTGGATAAAGTAATCCCGAAATCCTGGGATTGAAAATATCACACGGGATCTCGCAAACCCTAAAAGATACAATAATTTTTATAAATACAATTCTGATGACAAAATCAATGTATACATGGTAAACTGTCAATTTTAGTAACTGGTTTTTTGTATATTCCTTGTTTATCCTTTAAAGTCACTTATCTGACAATATTATCATTACCGGGGTGCAAGTTTGAAATTCGTGCCAAATGCCCTTTTAAAGTATCTGAATTCTCTGAAAGTTTAACTAACACTAAATACCCTTTTTTGAAGCCTACATTGTTCTTACACCATTTGGGTCTCTGTTGCAGTCTACTTAGATATTCTGAAGACCGTTTGCGCCAAAAATGTTGGTTCGTCCTTTGTACCAACTGCCATTGACTTAATCTATTCATGGAGTCTCAGTGTAATCAGGATCTGGTACAGCAACCAATGGTGATCCAACTAGAAAATGTGCAGGAGTCAAAGTTTCGGTATCATTCGAATCACTAGACAGAGGACAAATTGGTCGAGAATTAAGACCCACTTCAATTTGAACTATAAGTGTTAGAAATTCTTCATAACTTAAAACTGAATTGCCAATTACTCTTCCAAAATTGCCTGAATTGCCAATTACGCCTCCCAAAGACCACCAAAATGTGGTGCGGAAGGTGGATTTAAGCTCCATTTGATTTGTTCTTTAGACAAAAAAATCCATTATTTCTTCCATCTTACCCTTGAAAAATGCTTTAAGTATTTTTCTCAATTCATTATTTGCACCTACAAAGCTCCAATCGTTGTCACTATGGATTTCAATGGGTCGCCCTCTTCTGGCCACAAACCGTTTTAAAGCTGCAAGAAAGTCTTCCTTTGTTAAGTCGCTAACTATTTCTTAATGGAAAACCTTAACAGTAAAACGAATAAAAACACAAACATAGACTTTTCTAATCTTTTTGCATTTTCCAGAAAATGTTTTCAACTGGAAGGGTCCACAATAATCTATAACTACCTGACTGAAAACTTTGCAACCGATGACTCTCGCAGCTGGCTAATCAGCCATTAATTGCTGCGAACCTTTAGCTCTAACCTTTCTACAGGGGATGCATATGTTCTAAGAATTCTTCTAACTACATTTCTTGTGGATGGTATCCAAAAACTATTCCTAATATTTGCTACGGTAGCTTCAGCCACTGTGTGAAAATAGAGAACATGAAAATGATTAATAACAATATAAGTTAAATTATGGCTGGTGGGAATTATCATGGGATGTTTCTGATTTCTTGGGATGGAGAGTTTCTTAACCGTCCTCCAATTTGAAGTCTACCACTGTCATCTAAAAAGGGATGAAAGTTTAACAATTTACATGAGTTTGGAAGTGGAATTTTCTTTTCTAAAAATTGAATTTCATTATAAAAAGAAGTTCTTTGTATATTTTTTATGATACACTTCAATGATTCTGATAGTTCTTTGATCTTTAAAGGTCCCATAGTTCGACTCCATCGGATGTCTTATATTTTCAATAAATTGCTTACACCAGGCGATTACACTTTGCAACTTAGTAAATGATGAACAATTACTAATTATATCCAGCGGTTCAAAGTTCTTTAATAAGGCACATAGAGGAATGTTCGAAATTGCCACACACACACACATCAATTCTTGTAGGAAAAGATCATCTCCTTCTATGGCAGTACGTAAGGTTCCAGTTCTTTATACTGATGTAAGAAAGGTGGACCAAACCACCAAAGTCCACAATGTTGGTATTTTATCTGTACTTATATCTCTTGAAAGGATATCAGCGGGATTATTTTCAGAATTCACATGTTTCAAAAAATCATTTTCTGCTAGTTCCTGAATAATGTTGACCCGGTTTCTTACGAAGGTTTTTAGTTGAGTAAGTGGCTTTTTGATCCAAGCCAGCACAATGCTGGAATCAGTCCAAAGATAAATTTGACTGATATTGATTTTAAAGGCATCAAGGGTTCTTTTAAAAAGTTTTGATAAAAGTACTGCTTCACAAGGTCCCAATCGTCGTATAGTAATACTTATAAATGGGACTGCCCTTGATTTGGAACAGAGGATCCTAACAGAAATTTATCCACTTGTATTAATACATCGTAGGTAAAGTGCAGAACCATAAGCCTCTTTTCAAACGAGTCAGAGAAGTCATGTAACTCTGTTCTGATAGGCTTATCTTGTAGATAACAACGTGGGATGCTGAGACAGTTTATAGATTCCAAAGCATCTGCGAAGGATTTCCAATAGGTACCTAAGTTCGAAAGCAACGAATAATTCCAGTCACAAGGTCCAACTGCCACAAAGACTAGAGTAAAATTTTGGTCCTTGTTATTACAGGTCCAACCAGTCCAAGGGGATCGAATAGTCTTGCGATTGTAGAAATTACTGATATATTTGTGACTATGACACTGTTACAGTGTGAGGTCATGGGAGAAATCTTGGAAGCAAAGGAGTCTGAATGTGGCTTCCACAACAGTCCTAGGGTCTTGGTCTCGGTTGAAGAAGAATAAGAAAGGTCTTTATCTTGACACATTGAGTCTGGTAATAGCAGAGGATTACTAGCTGACCACTTGTGAAGTTCCATTCCAGCACCCTTTAGTAAATAAATTAGTTGCTCTTGGTGTTTTCTTTCAGATTCTAAATCATCTGCATCAGTAAGAAGATCATCAATATAGACATCAGACATTATAACATCGGCAGCTAATGGATATTTATCACCGTCATCTACGGCAAGTTGTTTCAATGATCTTGTCTCAAGGTATTGTACACTCTTGGTGCCGTAAGTAACCGTAGTAATCTGAAAATCTTCACATAACTGTCGATTTCATCTTTCCAGATAATCTGTAATAAATCCCGCTGGGATTCGTCAACCAAAATCATTCTAAACATTTTTTAATGTCTGCTGTTACCGCAAATCTGTGAGCTCTAAAATTTAATAAAATTGAAAAGAGGTCCCTTTGTATAACACCACTATTCAACAGTAAAGAATTTAGCGATTCCCCTGAAGTAGTAATGGAAGATGCATTAAAAACTACACGTACATGAGTTGTTTTGCTTTCGTAGTGGTACACACCATGATGAGGAAGATAATGCACAACAGTAGGATCCTCATCTTCTACTACTTCTGCCATGTGTCCCATTTCTAAATATATATTCATGTATTAAGTTTCTATAGAATTCCAATATCTTTGGATCTTGAACTAATATTCTCCACAAAGAATTAAGTCTACGTAATGCCATTTATTTCGAATCTCCCAAGCAACTCGGAGGCATTTTCACTATAAAACGACCACTTTCATCTCTATTAGAAGTACTCGTAAAGTATACTTCACATGTGTTTTTTCTGCTCTAATCATTGTAGGGATTTCAAAATCAGTACAATTTCCCAAAAGCGTATGATATTATTATTGAGCTCATTTACATCAGTAACTAGTCCGCAATAGGTCTTATTAGTGTGACATAATGCCACTAGCTACGTAACCGAATACTGTATCTAATATCAACTTTCCTTCTGCTAGTTTTATTTCCCCATTATTTAGAATTTCAAAGGAAATCTGATTTGAAAAAAGCAAATCGATTCTTCCAGGTGAATTGAAATTCTCGTCCGATAACGTAATATACTCGGGAATTTTATCTCACTAAAATTTTCGGTACAACAAAAAATTCCAATAATTTCTGAAACTGTCTGCTTTTATTTAAAAAACCACTGTAGACACTTTGTACTTTATAATTTGACAATTCCCATTAATACCGCAAATAGAGGTATTTACTTTTCACAATTTAATTTTAAACCGAAAACAGCACCATGTGTTATCAAATTACTCATGCTTCCAGAATATAATAACGCCTTCAACGGAGAGACTTCCTCACGATTGTTGTGGCAGCGGTAGCCAAGTGGTCTAGGCATCAGATCGTGGCTAGTATGTCACGAGTTCGATCCCAGTACCACTGAAGACCCGCCTTGTAGGGGAGCGATGCACGTTAAATCTGTCGAGAGCTCAAACGTCCTCCCGTTGGTGTGATGTGGTAGTTAGGAGAGGGGGTGCAAGCTCAGGTGTCGTTCGCGTCACTTGACCATGGTTCAAAATTACGCGGACCGTCCCCAAAAGCCCTCGCGTAGCTGAACAGTGGGACGTTAATATTCACTCACTCACTCCTCACGATTGTTTTAACAATAAACTAACGCTGTGCTTAACATACCCTTAACATGACCCACGAATTCCTCCCCTTCGTTTTCAAGTGATTCAACATAAGGAATGGACTGCTTCGGGCGGAAACATTCACTGTTTACATTTCACATTGTGGTGTTTTTTGGTTCCAGAGTTGGCAGAGTTTCGCTACCTGGGCTCTTTTGGCTATCCCCTTTTCTCTCAAAATTTCAACACACAAGTGAATTGTGCCATTTAGAACGATTGGGACAACCTTCTCGAACTATTTTACATAACACTGCTCTATGAGAAGAGCTAAAACAATTTATACAAAGATTGTTCCATTTCATTGAATTAAATCTTTCATTAACACTCAAATCGTTAATTTTTTTGCATCTAAATACAGGATGAGGTTGTTGTTTACAAATTACATAGTTAATCGGATCCAATTTATCAAGAAAATATTTCGTTTTATAACTTCGTTCCGATGGAATAGCTGTTGCATTATTTGTTTGAATATTTTTTTAGAATTAAACAACGTTTTAACAAAAAATCATAAAATCCTCCCATTTAGGCAGTTCTGTAGGAGCAAGGTTGAGTTCAAAATTTTTTCTGGTTTCCTTAACTATAATTTTCTAAAAAATTAAATTTATCAATAGAACTTCTGAAAATTCGTTGAATTCTAACCCTACTATTTTTAATCCTCTTAAATGTTTTTGACAACAATCTTTTAAAGTTTTTAAATTTTTAGCTGTTTAGTGAGTAAATTTTTCTCATGATAATATTTCACTGAAATGACTATTTATAATCAATTTTTTTATTCTCAAATCTCTTTTATAGCATTCAAATAATATGAAGTATAGGAATCATCAATCATAATAACATCTTTAGCTATTCCAGTGAGTGTAGATTTTAAATAATATAATTTTTGAGAATCAATCAAAGAAAAACAAATTGTTCTTTAAAATTAAACCATTCATGGTAAGAACCATAAAATTATGGCAATTGAATATCTGGTCATTTAATGTTCTTAAAACTATTTCCACAAGATGCAACAGTATTATTCTTAAAATTAACTTTTATTTCAAAAAGTTAATTTCAATGAATATTTCTCATTCTTTCCTGGATATCTCTTCGCAATCATCTTCCAAATCCAGGATTTCCAATTCAAGGGGTTTCAAATCACTATCATTTTCTACTACTTGATAATATTCATTCCGAATATCTCTCAATTTAATTCGTAAGCTTTTCAAAATATCCATCTTGGATTCCAACTTTCGTCCCGATTGTTGATAAAGCCATTGATTCGTGTCAGCTGAGCTGTTACAGCTAGCTACACGTTTTCCATTGAAAACTACTAATATTTCTTTAGACATACTGCTATTATTATTCTAAAGATTTTACAAGTAATAATTTTTCTAAATGTTCTACAATTCCAAATGTTGAATAAAATAACTAAGCGGACTGTAAATTTAACAAATTTTAATAAGCAAAATGGATCTCAGCCATATGGGATCGCTGTACTTTTCGAACTAATTACAAAAAGGTTGAAACAGTTGGCTCGGAGCTAAATCAATGTACAAAAGAATTCTCACCAAATGGCACCAACATACATATTTGAATCCTTCTTTCTAAAGAACAAAGGAGCAAATAACTCGAATGAATTTACTACGCAAAAGTTCAGTGGAAAAAAGAATGCAACAAATATGTGTGTGCTTCGTAAAACTTAAACTTGTAAATTTGATTAAAGCGTTCTATGTATCGGTAAAAAGTTTGATAAGCAATTTGTTATATATTTTTATTAATCTATCACTGCATTATTTTGCTTAAGAGATTTTCTAAATCCTAATCGCAGAATGGGCTTAAAATAAATTGTTCTATTTATTTCATCCAATAAATAATTAAACGCGAATATATAACAAATAACTGTAATTGTAATTAGCGCAGGATTCCTTGAGATCTTACGTGATCAAAGAGAAATCCCACTCTTCTTGTCGAAATATTGCTCTAAAAGAGGCTTTTTATGAATAGTTCGATGGACGTATCTATTGATTATGTTGCTTTGGAGACTGAGTAGGCAAGACAAAGAAAATAATGTTCAATTGTGAAATATGGCTCCTTTCTGACTTTCCTGAAATCCAGGTTCACGTAAATTCTCGATGGTTTTTATTTTTTCTAAGAAATCAATTGGATCCCAAGTCAAATAGGTGCGGAAAAAAGTTTGGCATTTCAACAAAATTTTTCATCGCAATTTTAAATTAAGAAACCAATTCAAAAGCATAGCAAAGGAATATCTTTTGATTTAGACGCTTTAAAGGGAGTTCACTTGGTACTAATCAATTAACTCAACATTAATTCGCTAAAAAGTTTGATTTTCGTTGTGTTGTTGTTGTTGCTTATGCCACCTGATCAACAGTAACATCAGATCAAGGTCCACGAAATTCATCGCGGCTAAGGGCTAACGCCTGTCGTTAGCCTAAGATTTGAACTCCCATGAAGGTGACAGTACGATTTGGCTCGGTACAACACGATAGATGGCGACACCATTCGGACCCACTGAATTATCGAACACGTACTCCGTGTGTACTCGGTGGGCATTTGGTGGCATCGGGTATCAAACACAGGCCTTCCGGTCTGGAGTCCGATGCTCTAACCAGTTTGATTTTCAAGAAGCGACTCGCGTTTCGATTGGAACACATACAAATGTTAATGCATTTGGAAATTCTTGTAAATATGTTGAGATAAATTCCTTTTGGGATAATGAGAACACGTAAACGCGCAACAGGAAAAATTAATTCTAAAATTTTTGGTCCAACTTCTAGAGTGGAAAAGGTTTTCGTTTCTAATCTATTGAATGCTTATCACACGTTCCGTCTTCTGAAGTAGTATCAAGTTACTAACTACTCAACCTGTGGGTCAATTTTCCTCGTGCTTCTAAGAAATGGTAAGAAACGCTTCCGTGGCAACATTAAATCCCAACTGCCGAGCCTTTCATTGCTATCTTATATTTTGTTCCTCCAATCCAAGTATTTTTCAGGAATACCTAAAGAAAAAACCCTAAAAATATCTATCCAGCAACTCTAGTTCAATACCTTTAATTGAATTGGCGTGTATCAATTGTTCCAAGCTCATTAATTAAATCTCTTTGAAAGAGGTTTCGCAAAGGTTTCAGTAGGGAAGCAAATATTTGCGTCCCAATCTGTTTGACTTTCAAACATTTGCTTCAGCTGAGCGATCAAATTTACATAATATTGACTGAAGGGATTTGACTAAAAAAGCATTTATATTACTCAAAACTTTAGTTTCAACTCGTTATTTCAAAAACGCCGACTCTTATAGGATGTTTTTCTTCTCTCCAAATGAATGGAATGCATTCGTTTTTTTTTTTTTTACGTATGAATAAGGTATTTAAAATTAACACTGACATGAGAAATTTTCCATTATAATTATAATTTTAAAACAGAGAGGTGCTTTTACAATTTTATCAAATCAATATTACAAAGGAGTTATAAATCAATTCTTGACAGTTATAAAAAAAAATCCCTTCCACTGTTAGAATGACCGCGGTAGCCAAGTGATCAAGGTATTGGATCGTGGCTGACATGCCATCAATTCGAGCCCAGTACCACTGAAGACCCGCCGAGTAGAGGAGCGATGCACGTTAAATCTGTTGAGAGCTCAAACGTCGTCCTGTTGGGGTGGTAGTTAGGAGAGGGGGTGTCATCCTTGTCATTTGACCATGGTTCAAAATTATGAGGTCCATTGCCGAAAGCCTTTGTGTAGCTGAACAGTGCAACATTAATATTCACTCATTCTTTACTGTGCAACTCTGGTGCCGCGTAGTTGTGGCTAAACATTATGGTCTTGTGCGCAAGCAGTTTTCTTTGATTACAGAAGCACGCTCGAGGTTAATTCAAACACCCTTACTGCAAACTTGTATGTCAGTTTGGTGATTTAAACTGATCAAGGTCCACGAAATTCATCGCGGCTAAGGGCTAGAATTTTATGCCTGTCGTCAGCCTAAGCTTTGAGCACCATGAAGGTGACAGTACGATTTGGCTCGGTACAACACGTTAGATGGCGACACATTTCGGACCCACTGATTTAACGACTTTGTACTCAGTCTGTACCCGGTCTGGAGTCTGATGCTCTAGCCCAGGGGTGGCCAACCTTTTTGGGAAGCGTGCCACAATTTGATAAAAAAAAAGTTACGCGTGCCACTTCCAACTTCTCCACCAAACTAAAAAATATACAAAAGTGAAAAAAGTGTTACTTATTGGCTTATTATGGGTTATTTATCACAAGAACATATTTTTAAATGCAAGTTTTATATAGTGAAATGTAAAAAAAAGAATGGTATTACAAATGAAACAAAAGTATAAACTTATATATTTTATTATTGATAAATTTTTACAGGATCAGTCAGTTAGCTTAGGTACAAAATAAAAATAATCAACTTGAAACATTTAATTTTAAATGATTATTAAGCAGTCAGTACTTTCTTAAAGGGGGTTTTGAATTTGTAGTTTTTTACTAAATCTTCTATATTTGGATTAGTTCGTGAAGGTGCTAACAAAATTAGGTGTTTTAGATGCATGTTAGTTAATTTTGAGAGATATGTTGTTTTAACTACGTTCATAAAAGAAAACATTTCTTCACTAACATATTTTGATCCAAACCTACAACAATATCTGACCACTAAATCATGTAAATTTGGAAAACTACTTGGTGGCACAAATTTCCAAAATACGATGCAATTGGGATCATTTGTGGTTAAAATAATTTCCTTATATTTGTTTTTCAGAGTAATATGGTGCTGTATGTCAATAATTTCAATTTGTACCTGAGGTGGGTAGCAATTAATGTCTTGAAGAGAAATCGAAAAAGTATTAGTGAAAAGTTCAGTATTTTTTTATCATCTTTAAAATCTTCAAACCTGGCAGTGAAAGAATCCTGCAAAATGGATATTAAATTTTTAAATCTATCATAGCACTATCATAGCATCTATCGGAACATTAACTTTGGCAGATAATTCCTGCATGAATGGGAAATGGGTTAATTTTTTCTCTCCAAAATCCAGACAAAAAAAGCAAAAGTTTGTTCACAAAAGAAGGTATATGACCAACTAGGGTAGGAAAAATACAATTTTTGCACTGTTATCTTAAATTTAAATTGTTTAAATGTTCCATTATATCGGTAAGAAAAGCTAAACCCCACAGCCAACTTTCACTCCTGAGGAGAGAGTATTCACTGGGCAGTTTATCGTTTTCTTCCAGATATTCTAAAACACATTCCCTCAAACTCTAAAATCTCGCTCTTTGGAAAGTCAGTGCACACTATACAAATGAAGGAGTAACTCGCCATTTTCTTCCGTTTCTTCAGGGAAAAGCGTATGAAATCTTCGTCGATTCAGAGCACGAGCTCGTATTTTGTTGATACAGCGCACCACGGGGTCAACAACGAAAGACAAGTTTAAGTCCTTGGCACAAAGAGCTTTTTGATGAATAATACAATGATACTTGAAAACTTTTCTTCCCAAATAATTTTGAAGCAATGCAACAAAATCTTTTATCTTGCCACCCATGCAAGGCGCTCCATCTGTGCAAACACTGTCTAATTTTGTCCATTTTACTTTGTTAACTTCAAAAGTTCCTTAAAAATGTCTTTACCTGCTAGTTGGCGCAAATCAAGAAGTTCTTCCACAGTATCAAAATTATTGTTCGTGTAACGCACAAAGATGCTTAACTGCGCATTGTGTCTGTGATATCTCAGCTTCCATCCAAAGTTAATAAAAATTATTTGCAATTTTGAAGTCCAGAGACAATTTGTGTTCAAACACAAATCCTAGCCCATGTCATCTATACAAAGCATGACGGTATTTTTAGACACAAAGCTATTTTATCAACCATATTTTTGACATTTAGATCACCGACATTTTGGGCGAAAATTAAAAGGCTACTTTTTTATTATATTCCTCTCCGTCAGAATATGGTTTTTTTTTTGCGGGCTAACAACAAAGAAAGTTCATAAGAAGCTTTCACCATGATTTCCATTTCGTCATTTTTCTTCTGGAACAAAGATTGTTGGTCGGTTAAAGATTTTTTTTTTAATTGATAAATTCCGTTTGCAAATTTTATCCAACAGGATATTTACTGTTGAAATCATTGTGCTGTTGTTTGAAATGACGGTTTAAGTTAAATTTTTTTGGAACTGCTATACAAATTCCACATATCAAGCAAATTGTCTTGGAAGCATTTTGATGTGTTAACGCGTATTGTTCTTCCCATACAATTTTAAAACCACGTGCTGCAATATCCTCTTCATTATTTCTTTTCGATGTCGAAGGTTTACTCCAAAAAAAGAAATTGAAAATAGAAAAAAATTAAACAACTACGCTAACTCTAAAATCTAAAAACAATTTTAGAAAAGGAAAAAAGCTTAACATCTTTCTAAACAGAGTTTAAAATCAACTGAGTCTGACTGCTAGAAAAAATTTGTCGATGTTACGTTACAAATTTTCTAGCCTCCGATTTCAGCATTCTAATTAGTCATGGATGCAGGTTCTACTCCCTCTGCTTTATAAAGTGGCTACTGTGTGTGTGTACGTGTGTGTGTGTGTGTGTGTGTGGATAGAATTACTTCTACCGTGCAACAAATGCTCTCCTAATATATTGCAGAATTACTTCTTGAGATTACACAAATCGTAAATAGCCAACACCTTTGGAAAAACCTTTTTATTTGACATCACGCTGACAGCTATAAACACTACAGGACAGCAAGGGTAAGCTGAAATTCGAATAGAAATTCAAGATGTTAAAAATTAACCACTCCCGACAGAAGTTGACTTTTTGGGCAGATTGGACCATCCGAGAGAGAGAGAGAGAATTTATTTGTTTTTAGTCTCACGTTACTCAACACTTTTCTCGGAACGTTACAATGCTGTGGAATAGTAAGTTTTGGAGCACGATTCTCATTTTTGGCGCTATACTGAAGAAAAGAAAAAATCTTTCTTAGCGCCTTTAAAATCTCACGCTGAAAATTTCTGTTTCTGTTTTTTTTTTTTTTTACGTATTCTTTTCACGTGATAATTTTATATTGTAATTCAATTAATTCAGTAATATTTTCAAAAATTGTTGTAATTTTTCAATAAGTCTCCACGTGCCACAGTTACGAACCGAGCGTGTCACAATGTGGCACGCGTGCTGCGGATTGGTCACCCCTGCTCTAACCACTAGGCTACCCATGACCCGGGGCCCAATACCCTCCGAGTACGGACGGAGTACGTGCTCGTTAAATCAGTGGGTCCGAAAGTCTTCTGGGTGGGCGCAGCAGGAACCACGAGTGCAGGGGGCTGGAGAATATTTCCCTCCCCTCCAGTTCCATGCTTAAATTGTGGAGTTGGAGATAGGTAGTGTCGCCATCTATCGTGTATGAACCGAGCCAAATCGTACAGTTACTTCCATGGTGTTCAAAGCTAAAAGTTAACGACAGACGTACACCTAGCCCCTTGCCACGATGAATTTTGTGGGCCTCGATCTGACACCGTCAGATAGGTGACATTAGAAACAAGAACAACGAAACAACAACAGTCTATAGGTAATACCTTACAGGAGATCTCTTAATGTATTATATTTTACTATGCTCAGATTAAGGCCATTAGTAATACATGATAATAACATTCTTCAGTATACTGTTCAGAATTTCTATGATGAATATAATGCTGTAATTTTTCCCCTTTTTTTTAAATATTAATGCTCCTATTTTTTATTATATTTAAATATCCTTTTAACTGAGGAGAGAGAGAGAGAGAGAGAAAACGGGCAAGAAATTTGTTAGCATATTGCAACTTTTAAGATTGTGCCTTTTTTTATCTGGAAAAGGATTAACTGGGGAGGGGGGAGGCATGAGATTTACACTGCAGTGGAAAATGCTTCCTTAGCAGATTGACGGAAATATGGTAACCGAATTGAATTTTATAAATGCATTATATTGCAAAGTAGAAAAAAGATTTTTTGACAGAATGGCATCAGTAAAAGAAAAATTGTCTAGCCATGAGGAGAAACGACAAATCAAAGTCCCCTAGTAAGAGGGGACTTTCCCTAACTACATTAGTTGCGTGACACCATTTGTTCATACTCAATATCAGATAATCTAGCACTTCTTGAGGTAAGAGTTTCCACTCTTCTAGGAGCATATGTTTCAGCACTGTCTGATGTTCTAAAAATGAGGCGTCTCCTCAAGGCATCAAACTCATCACGGTTGGAATTTAAATTAGGAGAGCTTACTGGGGGGGGGGTCTGCAGATATCCTGCAGGACCAATCCTTCAGATATCATCACCTTCCAGAACATCCTCAACAGCAAAAATCCTATGCCAAAAAGTGCATTATAGTCCATAAAAATAAAGTCTGGAAATAAATGCAGTTGTGAAATAACTATATGCCGTGAGTAAGCCGTTGTTGAAAGTATGGAGCTCCGTTCATCCACAAAACATAATACCTACTCACACAAGGACTCCAGGACCACCCCCCACAGTCTCTTTCCCTGATTTTAGTTGAATGAAACCGCGTCCCCCCCCCTAATTCTCACCTAATCAACTGGAGTTGAGAATTGTTGCTCAAACTAAAATGATTCTCATCAGAAAACAAAACGTGATTCCGTTGATCAGATGTCCAATTTTTGTGTTCTGGAAGCCACTGGAAGAGGTGCCACCGATGGATAATTGTTAATAGTATACAATGTTCAAGGTGACGGGCAAACAGAACACTTTTATGCAGACGTGTGGCCCGTGCGTACCTGCTTAGAAATGTTTCCCGATGCCTGGTTCCGATCTCTTTCCTCCTGCAAAATGATATACCGGTGATCACTCTTGCCTTTGTTTTCTTTTGCCGACCCCCACCAACCTTTCTTACAGCTGTACCTGTCATTTGCAAGGCTTTCCAAGCTCTTCCCTTTTGTCAATTCTGAACTTGTGTTCAGCACTCATCTAACTACACTCCTCTTTAAGCCCCTCTCATTCAACCAATCGCAAAAAAGTTCTGGTAGCTAATATAAACCTATGATTTCACTTTCACTTGCAGGGAATGTGTGGAGTCTTTCCTTTTTAGTTGCCTCCGCATTGAGCTCTCCCCCCCCCTTTCAATTGGGACTAGGGGTTGGTAATCACCATTGCAGACCTAATACATTCCCCGGGATTTGGTATCACTTTTTAGTGTGGTACCATATAGGTGGATACCAATTACCACAATGTAATTTAAACACACAGTTTCCTCCCCCAGAGAAGGGTACTTAAGCTCTGTAGATGCGAAATTGTACTTGGAATTTAATTTTGCCAAGAGTACCAATGCAAACAAGTTCAATAGGAATCTTTAACATGCCGCATAATCAAACGACATGGACGGTGTCAATTTTTTGCTTCATGAAAATCCACCCACTTGGACCGGAATCGCACCCACAAACTACGCCCTCTCTGATGTCTTAGTGTTTATATTTGCATATGCGTCCTGAGCTGCTTTTTCACCGTACTGAACACAAAAAGCCCTTTTCAACATTTAAAGATAATTAAAGCATAAAATAAGCAAACTTCCCATTAAATATTTATTCTTCCACGGTACATATCCAAGTATAAAATGAAACAGCCAATACTTTCTCAGAAAAATCTTCCAACCTTCAAATTCTAATTCCGTTCCATTTACTTTTATGGTCACATTTGTAGGTCGTACTTTCCCACCCTCCACTTAATACAAGCTAAAAATTCGATGATTGAGCAGTTTTTGAAATAAATATACAATCCTTCTCAAAATCAGTCACAGTTGCTTTGCACTGCTGTAAAATTGTTGAAAGCCGTCTTCATGAATGAACTGATTCTCGAAAAATCTTGCTTCGAAACGTCATAAACATTATAACACAGTCTCTCCTAGACTTAAAATAGATTTCCGCTCCCTATTCGAAATACTCATCATTTGTATTTTGATTTTTCATTACTATTTTCATAGAAAATTCCGCACAAAATGTAATCTCTGAGTTATATAAAATTAGTGTATGTAATATGGAAAATGCATAATACGTATTATATGTTACTTATTCTTCTTCTATTATAGTGTGTAAATATCTTTAATATTTTTATTTATTTTTTGACGATTCCTAAATGATGATCTTCAGAATTCAAGGTGTACACTAGCATTATATAATTTCAGTTTTGTAGAGTGATTAATTATTAAATAATTATTTTTATACAAGCAAAATGTTATAAATTTTTTATTTGATTTTTTATACGTAAATCACTATTACAAACTATAGATTTATAGACTCTTTAGTTCCTTGATTTATCATTTCTCCGAGTCGAACATATTTTGTTGTAGGTAATTTAGCAGAATCAATACGCCCTTGATGTGTTAATAAACGATTAACATTTTTTTATTTGTTCAACACACAGGATAAGTTGTTTCCTTATTCCGATTCCTTTTTCTTAGTTGTTTATTGTATTTGAGCAGAATTTTTAAGAATCAGCCCAATCAGATTTCCTTACTGCTATAAATAAGTTTCACAATGTCCTTCTAAGTTTCTCCGCATCTTTTTATTTCGAATCAAATTTTTTTTGAAAATCTGATTCAGACAAAAGTAATTAACATATAAAGAGAGAATTAATGAAAAGCTTCATTTGTCGCTCTTTTAAAAAGTGAAACAAAATCCGACTCTATTTTCAATTTCAAGTTTCTAAAAAATTGAAGTTTTTACTAGGAGTAGATGGGATCTCTAGGAGTCCCAATCGACAGAACCCTTTCCCACCCCCTTCCCTTCCCTTTCGACCCACTTCCCTTTCAGATTTCAAAGAGACATCACACAAAGTTATTAAAAATTATTACGAAAAATTATCCATCCAATGAACTGTTTAAATTAGAGTCCTTTCTTTAGAAAGGAGACGAATCTTAGTCAATGTATTTCTCTTCACAAACATTTGTAAAAAGCAAAACCCTTCATGTTAAAAACACGAGTTCCAAATTAGAGGTTAATGAATGACTTAAATGCAATTAAACCAGTGGGAATATTTTAGAGTATTTTTATTCTACAACACATCGTTTGTTTTGAAAAAAAAATATTTTAGCACTCTTTTGGTGTAACTCCCCCCCCCCCCTTACATCATTCGGTGAAAATATCTTCAAATAAAGTTGAGAAATTTTAATTTTCAAAAATATATAAGCTAAGAGTTTTTAAAATCTGATTTTGCTCTTCTTACACCGTATTTCATATAGATAGAAAATTAAATTATTTAGAAGTAAGTGCACTATTCCTGACCTCACGAACTGCAAATTTTTTTTTTCTCTTATTAAGAATAAAATTTCAGAAAAACTTCATTGAACTCAATTTTGTTGTTAAAAGAATTCGCAATGAAGTGTTAAAAGTAAATGATGGAATTTTCAGGTAAAAGGAATAAACGAATTAATTTGAGTAGGGTTTTTTTTTTAAATAGTTTGACCACAGAGAAGCATTTTTTTTTTTTTGCTTTGTCAACTTAGATGCAAAAGCATTTAAAAAAAAAATTTTTTTTTCCCTTCTTTACAACATTACCTACTTGATCAATATAATTAACTAATTGAAAATTTAAAAAAATAACTAAAGCACCCTGGAAAGGGGTGGAATGTTTAGGAAAGAATTATTTACAATTTTTAATCAAAACTAGCTGCACCCTGCCACGCCTTGCTGTGACTCAATCTGGTTAAAGGAATTGCACGTGTTTTCAGTATGTATATTTGCATTGGTGGTATGATTTTCTATTTAAAAAATGCATAAATATATATACACAAAACTTTACTTTACTGATATCATTTGTAACTTTTAACCAAACACTTGAAGTTATTACAACTCATTTTTGTCCTTATGTTATAAACCTAAATTTATTTACATTGTACTTATTCATAGTGGAAACTTCAAGTTTGAAGATAAACTTTAAATGGCTCTACTCTGGATTCTTCGAGGGCAATGGGTTAGTTTTACAATGCTTATGGATATTTATGTTAAATCAGAGGTGTGTTCACAAATGGACATTTCTCCAAACAATATCATTTGGAAACATGATTGTATTTCCTGATGTTATATAGGAAATACTTTGATTCCGCAGTATATCTGGAGAGCAAAGTTTTTAATGGCTCTGGTGGTTCTCCAAGTTGAGACAGTTTAATTTTTCCAGTGGTACAAAACATTCATTTTGTTTCTCCCTTAAATTTCAGAGCATTGCAATAAGGATACACTTCTGTCATTGTACTAATGAGGACAGGCTGGCTCAACCTATAATCTTCTACTGGGTTGTACCGGAATGCAAGGTGACTGTTATTTTGTGATTGCTCACCACAAAATCATGTTTAATGCTGATATGCTGTTTCTGGTTGACCATTCGCAGCCTCCTTTTGTTGAGAATCGAGCAGATCTGATGTTGAAAAACACGAATGCTGTGCTCGTAAATGTGCATTCTCAAGCCTGGCTGCCTGTTGCTCTCTGCGCCCTCAGCATCTGCTTATGCCATTCTTTGGCTGATTTTCTCGTTTGCTGATGCCCGTTCTTCCTCAGTTTGATGTGCAATTACACTCATTGCACTATTTTTTTTTTCGCCTTGTGAGTATGACAATTTAAGTTTGATTTCCTGCAAGGCATTATTTTT
Source organism: Trichonephila clavata (assembly GCA_019973975.1). NCBI lineage: Eukaryota > Metazoa > Arthropoda > Arachnida > Araneae > Nephilidae > Trichonephila > Trichonephila clavata. The sequence goes on along the minus strand of BMAO01018675.1, from coordinate 72,091 downwards.
ATGTAGTGAAGCTAACTGACTGCACTTAAAAAGAGAAAAAAATTTAAAACAAAAACCTATAAAATTTCAAAACATTAAAAAAAGGAAAAATAAGAAACAAAAGAAAGAGAAAAAATAAAAATAATGCTGATGAAATATTTAACTTCTATTGTACATCATGGACACAGATCAATTGTAACGCTATGAGGGGCTGAAGATATTTTCAGTCAAATACGCAAAAAAATTCAAGAAATAAACACAGATTTTGCAGCAGAAATCTACGACAAAGTATTGATAATGATGGAAGATTTTTGCAATTCGCTATTCGATTAGCATTAGCCATTGTTATCAACAAATTTAAGGTCCTATATTTAAAATAGAGTGGCGTATATCTAGATACAGACTGCTTCACACATGGACAATTATTTGGTGTCTGGGTATTTAAATATTAGCATCACTGCAGCCAAATTGCCACCCTGCAAATCACACCATTTTCCATCAAATCTGATTTGTTTTTATAAAAAATATTAGAATCTTTGTTGTTTAGATATTAACGTGCAACACACATGGCACCAATTTTGTTACGGTGATGCTAATACATAAGTAACGTTGTGTGTTTCAGAGCAGCAGTCACCAATTGGTGAGAAATTTTTGATGGTCCACTGAAAAATTAAGATATTACTTATCCTTTTGTGAAGATTCAGTTTAAAAAAAGATGAGCAACAAAAAACATAAAATGAATTATACTTTAATAAAAACTTTTAGTTACCACTTTTAGCAAATTTCTTAAGTTTAGCATTTTTTTCAGATTTTCCATCGAAATTTGAAAGTCAACTTGGGAAGCCATAGTAAATTGGTGGCAAAACACTTCAGTCTGTTGATTGTCGGTTTGTTATTGCTTTTCATGACATTTTTTTTCAGGTGTATGGAAATGTAAATAGACGTAAATATAGCTTTAGTGGTCTGCCATATTTATAAAGTGTCCTTTGATTTGTTCATGGAGTGCTGAAGGTGAGCAACTACTGTTCTAGAGTAAGCACACCAGACGGTTTTTGTATCTTCACAGACAATGAAGCAACACAAAATGTTTTCCCATAAGCATTGTAAATTTAACCCTTTGACCTCAAGAAGAGCCATTTTAAATTCATTTTCAAACTTGGCACCTCCCCACAACGTAAATAATTTTAGATTCATAACATAAGTACAAAAAAAACATAATAACTTGGAGTATTCTGTTAACAAATTAGAAGTGAAATCTGTTTATAGAAAAATTTTGTTTATGTATATTCACACATATTTTTTATAAAAAAAAGTCATACCTCAAGTGCAATTGGTTAAACATATTAGAAATGTATGCTTTCTCTTTTCTTTCTTTTTAACCAGACTGAGCCACAGGAATGCGTGACTGGGTACAGCTACCTATAACAAACTTAAATGTTAAAACGCTATCAAAAACAAATTAAAGTTCAATATTTTGATGAAATCACCAAAAACAGTTCCAAACAAAGATACTTAGATACCATTGCAACTATGTCAACCCCGATTTTGAATGTGTCGTACGCGGTGAAATGGCAACCATGTGCTTCCTTTCATATAATGTTGCCAATACTGTTGCTATATGTAAATACCAAAACAAACATCAGAAAATCTTAATTTTCCCATTTGTATTTCACAGTAACATCAAATAAAATTTTGAAATCACACAAAATAGATCCTTTTTGAGTATAATGTTATCCCCCCAACTTTTAGAAATTTCAACAACTATTTAGTGGAAAAATTCCCAGCCATGCAAAAAAAAAAAAAAATTATTGTGTAAAAACAGTCATAGAATGGTTTCCCTTTGTTAAATGCATATTGCAGCATTTGGCGATGTTTTATGATTTTAAGTAAATGGTCGACTGTTAAAAATTATCTATTAATTTAATTCAGTATCACTGGAAAAAGATAAAATACTTGGACGATTTCAATTGATACGCTACTCATTTGTGGAGAGGTTTTAAAATCACGAAACAGATTCATAGAGCGTACAGAATAAAAATTAGTATTTTATATATAAAAAATTATCCAAAGTAATATCCCAGCTTAAAAATAAATCGAAATACAATACTAACATTAACTGACATAAAGAGAACGGAATAACTTTATCAGTGCGAAACATAATTTGAAAAAATAATTACTATCTTACGACCACTTGCTTCCTCAACACGTATTTGATCCATCTGTCTGCATTGTGTCTATTGCGAACGGAGACAGATGCATTTGGACGGAGGAGTCGGCATTTTGAGCGTGCGCGATAATATATAACCTTTTTTATGCATCCATGTAAATAGCTTAATAAATGTTTTATTTAATTCAGAAACGCGTAGCCCCATCATTGATTTGAATTCAGTTTACTGGTTTGTAAATGCGTTCTGTTTCGAGAATCTAATTTTATATTGGACAGTGCCCGTTTGCTGATGCCTATTACAATTTGATGTGCCATTACCCCTTAAACTGCTTTTGCTTGCCCAGTGTGATGACCTTAGTTCGATTTTCTGTAATGCAATTTTACGTACTGAAGCCAATTGCCGCACTTTAAAAGAAGGTAAAAACAAAAACGTATGAAGTTGCATAACAGCTCTGAATGGGCCTTGTATCCAAATTCCTTTGGAGCCCTTTTTGAGATATGAGCACCATGTTAGTGGGGCTGTCGTAACATTTGCTGGGGCTCCTGTTGCTTGGTGGTTACTGCTGCATCATCGATACAACTGATACATCGATACAACTACATCCCTGAGAAAAGTAAACCATAATAACTTCCGGTATTCTGTTAACAAATTACTAATGGAATCTGCTTAAGAAAATTATAACATAAGCTTAAAAAGCAATCAAAAACAAAATAAGGTTCAAAATTTTGATGTATCAAAGAATCTTACTTTTACCATTTATATTTCAATAGTAACATCAAATGAAAAGTATTATCGCAACCTATCAGCGACAATGTATAAAACGAAGCACACGATTGCCAATTCAGCTCATACAACACATGTAAAAATGGAATTGCCACCTTGGCGATTATCTTGAACGTTGGCGATTGTTGCGAAAACACGTAAGAATCAAATGATATTTAAAAACTTATCTAAAACAGAGAAAAAAGCATTTTTATTAAAAATCCCATCGATTAATTTCGCCAAATTAAAATGTCACCAGGTAGGAAAAAGTATTGTGTTAGAATATGTACGGAACCATTTCCAAACATTGAATGCATATCGCGGCATTTGGCGACGTCTTTTGATTTGAGGTAAATGGTCGATGGAAAAAAACGATGGTACAAAATAAATAAACATAAAAATTATGTAATGAATCAATTCAATTTAGGATGACTGGAGAAAAATAAAATAGGCGGAATATTTCCATCGCAACTCTACTCGTTTGTTCAGATCAGTCTTATGTTATCGTCAAAACTACAAGAAATTTTAACAACTATTTGGCAGAAGAGAGTAAGTAGCGTACAGAAGTCATAGAATTTTCATCTTCGCTTAGAAAAGAGAAACAAATTTAGCTTAAAAACTACAGAAAAAAACACGATGTAAAATAAGCAAAATCGTAAACGTCCCGCGATAATGCTATCTGATTGTTGCCAAAACTACAAAACTAAATTTAAGTTGTTAAAAGAATAATTTTTAAGAAATTGATTTATTCGGAAAATAAGCCTAATTACGTATCAAAGAACAAAAAATGGATAAATATAGCAATAAATAAACATACCTATAGTAAAAATATGTAATAATCCCGAAAACACTGCGTGTAAAGTATTAATTTTCGCATTCAGAAAGAGGCGTGACATTATATGACGTCAGAAAGCCAAAAAATTACTTAAAATTTAAATTTTAAAAAAATTTAGAGTGAATTTCGAAATAATAAGTACATAAAACCAATCCGAATTCAAATGCAAAAATATTGTACATCAAAATTTTAGAGGAATTGGTCCAGTACTTTCAGAGATTATCGGCTTTGAACAAACACATATTTTTATTTCTATAGATTTGTGATATAAATTATATTCTGTAGAAAAAAAACTGAAAGCAAAAGTAATCGAATTACTATTCGAGAATGAAAATTTCATCATTGGAATTGAGGGGAAAAAATGTTCAATGTGAATTAGCTCGGTTTTACAGTCGGTGTGTTCGAACAAACAAGCCAGTTCGCGTTTCATTTAAAGCTAATGAAGGCGAATTTTATTTAATTTTGGGCGCCTTTCTTTAGATAGGATTTCTGAACATGACAATACTATTTTTAATCTTATTGTAGGTCATTTCAAATACTAAATCATTTCGATCCAATAGAAATAAGTCAAAAGAAAACAACGTGGATTGATTCATAAAGAGCTTGTATAAATAATACACACGCTTGTATGAATAATAATATTAACAATAAATTTATATATATATATAATGACCCGTAATGAAATTGTACCTGTCAAATCCAGGTAAATATTTAAGCAATATTAAAAGAAATGATGAAAAACAGAAATATATATTATGTAGCGACTCTATGTAACCCATGAGTGATAGCTGTTATACATTGAAAGTTATAATTCAAGGAAAAGTTGATAGATGGAATGTTTCAAAACACATGGCACTTTGAAGTGACATGAGAGCTCGTGATTTGGACTCTCATTTAAGAGATACCTGAGCACCCCTCTCCCACATCAAGCCAATGCTACAGAAATGTAACGTGCATCCCATCCTTTCTGCATGAGCACCTTCTGGACTTGACTCAACAGAAAGAGCCACATTCAAGCGAAAAAAACTATTTGGAACCTATTACTTTGAATAAGAGAAAAAAGCGAGCATTTTTTAAAACTTTTGATTTCATTCAATAGAATACACTTTTTGAATCGAATGCTTCCCACTTTTACAACATGACTGATTCTCTAAGCGAACAATATTTTTTGTAATCCATTTAAAATTACTTATAGTTATATAATTATAGTTTTTTCTTAAATTTATTCAATAAATAGTAATCTGTGCTGTCTAATGAGGACGAATATACGTCACAAAGCAAATCAAATATGCACCTCTGAAAAGGCAAAAATATCGAATTCATATCTTTTTACAACAGTTCCTGTATTTTCAAATGATACATTTATAAGTAGCGATCGTCTTTTTTTTTAAATGAGTACATTTCCTGTTTTCTTTTGGTAAAGATCACAAAGAGAAATAAAAATAAACTTGAAAACTATCCATTTTACTCGAGACACATTTTTAAACTACTGTATTACAGCGTGTAAGGTTTCCTTTTTGTAACTCTGTCTACAGAGAAATCTTTCAAATTAGTTTGTTATTTTTAAAAGATATTCTTATTTACTTTTCAACCTTTTTATTTTAAACATGATTAAGGAATGTCAATGTTTTTTGATCGAAGTAATATACATGACGAAAAAATGAAATATTTGAATACGGTGTATAGAAGTGGCCAAAAAATATTGAAATTCTTAAAATATGATTTTTTCTTGTGCAGTTTGAAAACATTTCGATTCAATTTATTTGGAAGAAAGGTTTATATAATTATACATTGTTTCTTTTTCGAGTAAGTTTTGAGATTTCAAAAAATATTTCTTTTATAAATTCTCTTAGAAAAATTTTGTAATAACGGTACATAATGTACCATTTATTAAACAGAATTTTTCCATTTTTAGTCCTAAAAGTAGGTCGTACAAAAAATCAATCAGGAGTGAATGAATATTAACGTCCCACTGTTCAGCTACACGAGGGCTTTTGGGGACGGTCCGCGTAATTTTGAACCATGGTCAAGTGACGCGGACGACACCTGAGCTGGCACCCGCCTCTCCTAACTACCACACCACACCAACGGGAGGACGTTTGAGCTCTCGACAGATTTAACGTGCATCGCTCCCCTACACGGCGGGTCTTCAGTGGTACTAGGATCGAACTCATGACATGCTAGCCACGATCCGATGCCTGGACCACTCGGCTACCGCGGCCACAAAAATCAATCAGGACAATTGACTAGCAATGTTTGGAGCCAGAGAACTGCATTGAATACAAAAATTCTTTTGATTCTTCTTTGAAAAATTCTTTACAAAAAGGTGTACTTGAACTGATGATTCAAAAAAAGTGTTATTTTTCACAAGTACCTCATTTATTTTTAGTACGCCTTTTTATTCAATTTACTATTAAGGAATTATGTTTTGGTTTTTTTACAATCGTGATTGAATATTAACGTCTCACTATTCAACTACACGAGGGCTTTTGGCCACGGAACTCGAAATTTTGAACCGTAGTCAAGTGCCGAGGACGACACCTGAGCTGGCACACAAACAGGAGGAGGTTTGAGCTCTCGGCAGATTAAACGGGCATCGCTCCCCTACACAATGGGTCTTTAACATGCCAGCCACGATCCTTGGCCACACAATCATGATTAATTAGGTTAATAGTGTGTAACTTTGTTTCCATATGAGTCACAACAATGCAAATTTTCGATCGAGTAATAAATTGGCTGTTTATGCATGGTACTTAATTATATTTTATAAATTTTACACCTTTTTAGACTGTTAGCAAAATACGATAAAAGGTACTCAAAAGACAGATACTCAGAAGAAAGATCCTTGATAAATACTTGATCCTATCCTTGTAAAGTTTATATTCATTGGCTTCTAACTAGTAGACAAGCGAAAAAGATCTTTTAAATACATCTGAAAATTTCTCTTAAGTTCAATTGACATTTAGTAAGAATATTTTCCATTCCGATCAACTGACATAGATTTGAGATGAAATGCGTATTACCAAATAATCATTCAAGCTTTTTTTTTTTGGACAAATTATATTCGTTTGGAAACCATTATTTGATTACATTAATAGTTTTCTTGCGTTGTATTTCAGTTGCCTGCCTGTTCTTAATATGAAATATCTACCTTTTCAGGGAAATATATATATTTCAACCTTTTTTATATATATGTAGCATTCATTATTTTTTAAAAATATTTTTTAACGTAACATTCCAAATGGGGGCGAATATTTTTTGAATGTTACTTTAAATGGCTTTAAAAAAATACATCAAAATCCTTCGTAGTTTTATTTTATGAAAGGAAGAAAAATAGAAATTATGATTGTGTTAATCCAAAGAATCGGATCCAACAAAAGACAAATTTAATAAATATTGGTAAATTTAACTAATAAAGTGCTCCTCAACCTTTCAGGGTGGATGACCCGTTAACTCTGTTATCGAAAATTTGGAACTCCTATGGAAAACAAAGTGACACACAATTCACCTAATTTTTCCCGATTGTTTGGCCACGGTAGCCTAGTGGTCAAGGATCGTGGCTGGCGTGTCATGAGTTGGAGCCTAGGGCCGCTGAAGACCCGCCGTGTAGGGGAGGGATGCCCATTCAATCTGTCTCAAACGTCCTCCCTTTGGTGGGGTGCGTTGTTAGGAGAGGTGGGTGCAAGCTCACTTGACCATGATTTAAAATTACGAGGTCCGGCGTCAAAAGCCCTCGTGGTGCTGAACAGTGCGACGTTAATATTCGCTTACTTATTCACTCACTCCATCACGATTGTAGAAAACATAATTCCTTAATAGTAAATTGAATAAAACTGTGTACTAAAAATAAATGAGGTACTTGTGACCGGTACAATCGGGTTATTAGCAAAAAGATAGAAAATAAAGTTTTAGTTCAAAACGAAGGCATCTTCATCTCAAAAATGTACAGTTATTTCAGCAACGACCAGTGGTCCTCACGACCCTGTCGTGATCTCGATCATGACATCGTGACCGGAGTGTGTCATGAATTCGATCCACTAAACACCTGCTCCATTCAATTTGTCCTCCGTTGGCATGGTGTGGTAGTTTAAACAGGAAGGTGGTTGAAAATCATGAGGTCTATTACCATAGCTCTCACGTTGTTTTAGAGGGTCAAGTTAATAAACACTCACTTAGCAACGACCCTGCATACAGGTCAGTGCATTGTTCGAACAATTAGGAAGAATTGATGTCAATACATCCACGAAGTCTTAAAAAAATAACGCTAATAATAAAAAAAATTCGATTTTTTTTAACTTAAAAAATTTGTTTTATTGTATATATATACTTATAAACCTATACCCCAAATCCCATATATATTACACTTTATTTGATTAATAACAACTCTAAATGTATAAAAATTACTTACCTGTTTAATATCATAAACCGCTTTATGTATGGAGCATAATAGATTATATTTCATGAAGTGTTAAAGAAAACTACCAACATGTTAAATATTATTGAAATCTTTAGAAATAAGTTTGACACCTGCAACATGCCTTTAAGGTCTACTTTGTGTACTTTGATTCCTCACAGAATTTTTTACATTTTTTATTTACGTCTCACTAAGCTGTGAAAATATTCAGAGCATAAAGTTAAACACAAAATGTAGTTGACAACATTATTAAAATTAGTTTCTTTGAAATTAACGCATTTTATTTTAATTATAAAATTATTTTTCCGAGTGGGATTTTTTATCGTATAAATACATAATTTAAGAAAGGGTTTCTCCAAAAAGCATCTTCCAAAATAAAGCCTTATTAATTTATAATCTTGGAATTTTCAGTGTTACTTTTTCCATTTATTTATTAATGTCATTTGGAATTAACTTTCCTTTCAAAAGGAAAAGTCTTTAAAAATCGAGGTTACATTAAAAAATGGATAACAACTTTACGGAAAAAAGTAAATATACATATATGTGTATATGCATGTATATATAAGATAATTTTTATAGAAAACACTAATTTTTACTTTCTACAATAACAAAAATTTAATACTACTAATAAAAGTAACCTACTCAGAATACGTACGGAAATATTAACATTCCAATCTATAACTGAAATAATTTCTTGAAATTGATTTCAGCAAAAATGAAACGCTTCTAAAGAATTAAAGTAAGTTTTAGGAGTATTATTTGTGCTAAAAGCTCTATATATTATTGGTTCAGTAAAAGGAAAAATAAAATTTGGGGGGGGGGATGAGAAAACTAGCTATTGGATAAAATTGCCAGATTGGTTGTGAAGTGAAAAAATGCCGCGTTAGAAAACCTTCTTTACCATATGGTGCTCGCCAATCTAGAGACCTCACGGGATCATTTGACTTTTTATCTGAACATTTATTTTTGTGTCACTTTTTTATAGGGCATGCTTTTCCCCTTATTATGTTTCAATCCTCATTTAGAATCGTATTTCTGTTCTATCTAGAGTTACCGGATGATTCAATTTTTTTCCCACAGTTGGAACAAAACAGATCATAAATTCCTCTCTATGAGCAATTCAGTGCAATACGAGAAATTTTATTCGAAATAAAAATGGATTTCAATCCCAAAAAATATCTTTTCAAAGTAGATTTTATTGATGTATATTCTAGAGGAATCGGTACTTAAATCACTTTTTTTCCAAGATGACTCAAGAAAATATATTTTATTTTCTAAACTCACTAAACCTGAGAAAAAGTATTAAGATTTAATCCATTTGTAAATTATCTCTATTTTTTCAGAAAGATAGAAATAACTTTATGAGGGTGTTAAGAAAAATATAAACATTTTACAAGAATAGTGACAAAGTAATATTTACTCCTACTAATCACGTTTTTTTAGTTTATCTGATGGTAATTATTTTTATTCCTCTAGCTTGAAAATAATATCTTCCCTTGCTAGAGTTTGAATGGAGATCTGAAATGTCATCCGAGAGAGAGGAATGATCTTACCAGATGCTGAAATTTCCGCAGGAAAGCTATGGGTCCTAGTAGGATCGCGAATGAACGAGAGTCTGGAGTGTGTGTGCGTGTGAAAGATAGTTCTGCGCATGGCGTAGGCGACGCGTATTGATTCTCCAAACTCTGGTTGGCTGGGGCTACTCGAGGAGCTCACTCGGATCAGAACACCCCACCGAGATCTTTTATCCCAGGGGCTTTTTATAATCCAGTAAACACGGAAAGGAATTGTTCATTAGTATACATAGGAATTCTTTCAAGACGTCAATTTCCTTTCTTTATTGTTTAATTGTTGGAGACAGAAATTCACGACATTTTACAAAAATAGGCGGGAATTCAAGCTATCTTTAATGTGTTAATATGCGTTATACATCCAAAATATATATATTTTCTTAACATTTATAAACCCCATGCACCACGCAATGTATAACACGGGGGCATACAACACAGACATAAGAAAGGATTACCACACAGACATAAGAGAAAGGATTACAACACAAACATCCATGCCTTCTCCGGGATTCGAACTCAGTCCCTACGGCACCGCAGTCAGCTTCACTGACCACTATACCGGATGGGCGGTATCCAAAATATATGACGTTGTTTGCTCGGTGTCGCTCGAACAATGCAAATCTTTTAAGTATCTAGCTAATTCCGTGCGAACCGACGCAGGAAGAGGAAATATAAACCAAAAGGAAATTTCTTTTATCAAACCAAGTGTTGCGGGTTCTTCTTTAGATGAGAATTAATTCTGCAAGGTAAATTTTAAAAGACACATCATGGCGGAAGAAATTAATTTTAAAAAACCCCATGCAATTGCCGTAATAATAACTTATTCTCAAGAGCTCTTGTCCGTTTTCTCTTTCGAATATTCCTACTTAAAATGCAAGTTCTATTTTAATAAAAAAAAAAATGTCGTTTGCGTACTGCATAATCAAGTCAGTGTAACGTATGAAGAGTCAATAATTGATTAATCCACTTGTTTGGTTCAGAATGTTTCTTTAGCCACCTGAGTGGCACAATTGGTGTACGCCCAAGCTTTCGGGTCCTAAGTCAGTGGGTTTCATGAGGTTGCAAATCGACAGCGTCCATGTCATATGATTATGCGGCATGTTAAAGATCCCTAGAGAGCTTGTTTGGCTTGGGTGCAATGCACAAAAGTGAATTCAAATAACAATTTCGTATCGTCGGAACTCGGGTGCCTGCATCTGGAGAGAAAACTGATCATCCAAATTACATTGTGGTAATTCGTATCTACCTATAGGGTGCCCCACTAAAAAGTGATACCCTCTCCCTTGGAGTGTGACAATATTAACGTCGCACTGTTCAGTTACTCGAGGGCTTTTGGTGACGGTCCTCGTAATTTTAAACCATGGTCGAGTGACGAGAACAACATCTGAGCTGGCAACCAGTCTCCTATTACCACTCTACACCAACGGGAGTACGTTCGAGCTTTTGACAGATTTAATGTACATCAGTCCCCTACACGGCGGGTGTTGAGTGGTACTAAGCCGGTTACGAGTCCATTACCTTGACCACTAGGCTACCACGGCCACTCAGCTCCCGTGGAATGAATGTACTTGGTATACAATGGTCATTTCCAATTTGTCACTCCATTTCAAAGGAATGTTTCTTTCACTGCGCTTCTTACAATTTCCGCTGCATTGAGCTTTTTTATAAAAAGAAGAGTTGCAAGTGGAATGGGAGTGCTAATTCAAATTTAATGAGAAATCCAGGTGGAATCCATTCAAAACTGGATTGATAACAGACGAGACACAAAACATTGAATCCGCGGTAATTCTCTATCGATGTTTCTCGCTTGTATTTGGAGGACTGGGGTAGCCTAGTGATCAAGGTATCAGATCTTGGCTGGAGTGTCATGAGTTGGAGCCCAGCACCGCTAAAGACCCACCGTTTAGGGGAAGGGCACACGTTAAATCTGCTGAGAACTCCAACGTCCTCCCGTTGGTGTGGTAGTTAGGAGAGGGGTTGCCAGCTCAGGTGTCACTTGACGAAGGTTCCAAATGACAAGGTCCACCCCCCAAAGCGCTCATGACCAGGGAGAAGTTACTATTCGCTTATATTTGGAGCCCAGTTTTGCCTCGAACGGTTCTTATTCCAAATTCTTCTAATTCACTGATTTGGAACTGCTTTTTCAGCCTCTGTGTTGAAAATGTTTCGAAAAGGCATTTATTCTTTTCATTTGTTGGTTCAAGTCTTTTTTCCTTTTCAAAAAAGCTGCTTGAAATAGAACAGTTTCAAGAAGTTGAATTGGAAACACACAAGAAGAAATAGTAAGAACGTCTATTTTTCTATTTAGGATGACTTACAAAATGACGCGAGTTAGGAAAATGGAATCCATTTTTTTATTCAATACGTTGTTTGGATTCAGAGTTGAAATTCCAAAACTAAAATAAAATAATTGAATTAAAAATAAATCTCAAATAAGCTCTATTTACTAATAATTATTATAAATACCAAACAGAAAGTTTCAAGTACGCCAAATGAGATGAGGACTCCTTAGCAACTCTTTTGACTCGTTTTATGAATTTTTAATACCGCGTAATTGGTTACAAAAACTCTGAAAAAAATTCTAAACAATATATTTTACAAATAAATGCGTGTGTGTGTTAAGAGCAGTCACAGTAGGCTCAGGTAAACGATTTGGAGATTTTTAAAATCTCCAATTTATGACCTTTCCAACGATATGACATATTTCGTATTTTATGAATAACAAGTATGTCAAAATGACTTTTAAAAAATAATAAACTGTTTTGCACCGCCTATTTTGACAATTAAAAGTATAAACATTGTCTTTTTAAAACCGGGGGAAAGTTGTAAGGCTTGTACTTATTTTTTATTTTTTATTCATACGCAATTCACTTTAGATAACTGTATATTAACTGCAAGTTCAACTGTTAGATCTGCTAAAAACTTTTCAAGCTAATTTTGGACGTAGTGGTTTTAGTTATTTGATTGTTGTATATAATATTGAGTGATTTTCACTGAAATTTAGATCTGTTCTTTACTTTAAAATTAGTTTTAATAAGTTATTATGACTGATTAGTAAATCTTCCGTGTCTAAATAAAATGTCAAAAAATGTTCAACTATTTGGAGGTAGAATTATTTATGAAATTTAAAATTTTAAAGTTGCCCTTTATTCAAGAAACAAAGTTCAGTGTTGGATTGTGATAATTGATGCTGATGATTATAGCATACCTCAGTGTTTCTCAAACATTTACTATTTGCGACCCAATATTCAATCCTATTTTTCATCGCGCCCCCTTTCCCATACAATAACAATGGATTGAATTCTATAATACTATACATTGATGCTAAAGCTACAATACGACTTTAACCTCTTAAGTGACACCGGCGTATATAAACGTTTCGCTAAACCAAAGCAATAATTGCTTCGGGCGTATATATACGTCTTTCCAAAGTACGATATTTTCTGTGCACTGTTATCCATAAAATCATTCCGAAGGCTTTGGAATGTAATAAAAGGACCTTGACAATATATATGTTCAGAGTATTTGCTTATTTATTCCTTTTCTTCCCCCATCCCAAAACATCACATATGCGTCCCCACGTGGAAAACTGTGGCATTGAGGAAAGAATCAGGAAACTTTAAATCGGCAGTTAATGGATTAATTGCAAACCGTGAAAGATACATATTAATTTTTGGTTATAATTTTATAAATGACAAGCCCATGGGGTCACTGGTAATTATTAAACTTATACTTAACACAGGGTTGTTAACTTAATTATAAAACAGATTGCACAGTACTGATACATTTATAAATGTATTATATCAAAGTAAATGTGTATTTTAGTTTTTATTATGTAAGAATGTATTTTGTTTGTTTTCCTTCCATAAATTAAAAATTTTCTTAAATAATATTTTGTTTTCGACTTTTCAATATGCTTGCATCCCCTTCGTAGTTATCATGCCCCCTAAAGGGGAGCACAACACAGTTTGAGAAACACTGGTTTACCTATTGAATATAATATAAGCATAAATGCTTCAAAATAATTATAAAATAAGTTTCATATCTAATGAAGATAACATTATCCATAATAAAGAGAAAACTAGTATTGTAAAGTTGTAAGAGAATACTTACATTGACAAGGTAAGATTTTTTATAAAAATTACTGTTTTCTAAAATTTATATTTTCAAAATTGTGTAAATGTACTGTATGCATGTAGTTAATGTTTCTTAAATACCATTGTGTATACTGAAGTGACATTTTTGAAATATTCATAAAACATTTTGCTACAAAGCAGAGCAAAAAATGACAATTTTCAATAAATTCATAATGATGCTCGGTGGTGAGTTGATCTTTAAAAAAACTAATTAATATATTTAAAAAACAATTCATTTCAGTATAAATATGCATTCAAAATCTTGAGTCTTTATGTTTAATAGTTCTGAGAAAAAGGTATAAGATACATCAAATGTGATTGCCTTTGCGAGAAGCTTGCTACATACAAAAAAATACATAAATTTCATGTTTAAAAACACAAAAACCATTTCATTTTGGCTGTTTCAGAAATCATTTGTCCAATTTAGAGTAATTTTTAAAGTTTTGAACTTAGAAACTGTGTCTGCAATAACAAAACCTAATGAAAACTTTACAAAAACCCAATGAAAATTTTCGAAATGTCGTAAAATGAGGTATAACCAAAAAGAAACCACAAATTCATACCAAAACCATATTTATACATTTTCATATATTATATTTAGGATACTTTATGGTCAAATTTTGAATGTTTGTAATGCATCAAAGATAAAAATTTCCCAGATTGATACAGAATTTAAGAAAATTGATGTAAATCTATAAAATATATTGTTAGACAAAAACTAAAAAATGCCATGTATTATTTTTTGGGAAATTTAAGACTTTTATGCTTCCTATTTTATTAAAAATACATTGAGAAGATGTTAATTTTTAATAAAATGGGATAAATACATGTTGTAACTCATAATTTTTGTGATAAAATGATATATTATGGTAAAAATGCAATTTTTTCAAAATGTTATTTTTAAAACTACATGTACTTTTTTCTCAGAATTTACTGAATAAATGCACCTGCAACTTTCACTGCATATTATTGATATATAACTATACATACTGAAGTGAGTTTTTGAAGATATTCCCAAAATATTTGCTTATAGACCAGATAACGTGACAAAAAATGACAATTTCTTAAAAATTTGCAGTGATGCTACGTAAAAGTATTTTTTGAAAAAAAAACTAATATATATATATATATATATATATATATATATATATATATATATATATATTTGAAAGATTTTTCACTTCAGTATAAATATAAATTGTACAGACAAGTTCGTTTGCTTTAGTTTTCAAAAAGATACTCCATAAAAGGTACATAGACATCTTATATGTAATTTTTTTCCCGTCGTTGCGCGTAAGGCATGATGTATACAAAAAAATACATCAAGTTTATGTTTAAGAACATAAAAACAGTATTATTTTGACTGTTTTAGAAATCATTTGACCAGTTTAGAGGAACTTTTGAGATCTGATACCATTAGAAATACTGTTTACACTTGATTATACAAAATCTTAATGAAAACTTTCAAAATGTCGTATAATTATTTATTCCCAAATGCACACCAAAATCTTATTGATACTTTTTCACATTACAGTTATGATGATTTATGGTCAACTTTGATATTTGTAATGCCATGAAAGCTAAATATTCTTCAAAATTTGATACAGAATTTGAGAAAACTAATGTAAATATTACAAAATATGTCGCTAGACAAAAACTGAAAAATGCTCTGTATGTATTTTCTGGGCAATTTAAGACATATTTGTTTCCTATTTTAGTTAAAATAAATTTAGAAAATACTGATTGTTATATTAAAATGGGACAAATGCATGGTGTAATTCATTATTTTTTGATGAAGTGACTTTTTGTATTAAAAATGCAATTTTCTCAAAACGATATTTTTGAAACTACGTGTACTTTTTTCTCAGAACCTACTGAATGGATGCACATGCAGTTTTGACCGAACCTAACTGATATGTAACTATGTATTCTGAAGTGAGTTTTTATAAATTTTCCCAAAATGTTTTGTTACAGATCAGTTATCGTGAAAAAAATTACAATTTTCAAAAAAATCATAGTGACACTTTTACGCTGCATGATTTTGAAAAACCTGAACAATATATTTAAAAAAGCTCACTTTAGTATAAATCTAAAAGTCTAATAAATATACAAATAAAATTTGAAGTCTTTATATTTAACAGTTTCTTAGAAAAAGGTACATAAAAAAGCTCAATTTAACATTAGCGGTATAGGGGGGTACCAACTATTCTTAAGAAAATCCATTGAAGATTCTCGAAATATTTTTTTTCAAGCGGATGATTTAATTTTGAAAAAAAAAAATATTCGAAAGTCGTAACTTCTGAAACTTTTTACGCATTACTCTGTATTCATTTTTTTAAAAATAAGATATCAATCATTGGCATGGCCAAGTAATTTTAGCGCGTTTTTCACATGTATTTTACAATAATGCAACTAATGAACTTTTTACTAACAGAAAGTAGTGTGTGTGTGTACTGTACCACTCCTCTAAATGTACTACTATTGAGCTGAAAAGAAATAATGACACAAATCTGTATCAGCACTATAAAAAAGCAAAAAAATTTTTTTTACAGAAGCTACAAAAGTAAAATCAGAGCCTTTTATACTTGTTTTCTGAACTTTTTTTGTGAAGATTTCCTCATTTTTATGAAGATTTCCTCCAAAGTGCAGGTAGATTTTTTTTAAAAAAACTTTTTGCAAACAATAAATTTTCTAGGTAAAATTTGAGAAAATTTTGTTATAAATTAGCGAAATTCAGGAAAATTTGTAGGAAAATTCGGGAAAACTATGGAAAAATTTTAATGTAATTCGGCTCACCTAGGGCACAAATGCGACCAAATGCCGAAAACCCGAGGTCAATTGGTTGCTTATTGGCTGAGAAAAAGGTACGACAAAATATTGAACGAATAAGAAGACGAAATTTGGTCCTAATAGCGCTTTTGTTCCACTACGTGAAAAACGCGCTAAAAAACCCTCTAAATGAATTAATTAATTGCAAGTAGATACAAGAAATCAGCAAATTGTAATGAAATTTAAATCAGGAATTTTTTTGTGCGGAATTCCACCTCTTAAAAATTAAATTCGGAGCGGTGTTCTCGACTGAATCGCATGCATTTGAAGAAAGTTGCAATAAGTAAATAAATAAGAAAGAGAGCTCGTTTAAAAATAATAATCCGCTTAAATTATTTGCGTCTCCCCAGTTAGAAACATTAAAAAGAGTTAAGTTTTGTTTCAACAGAAGATTCCTCTTGAGTCATTTAAATAGGATTCACATTTTCTGGAGAAAAACAGAATTTATATTCATAGAGTCATTTCATACTTTGAAATCCGAAATAAAACGAGATCAATATTTAGAACACAGCAATGAAACCTAGAATGGTAGGCCACGGAACCGAGTAGTTAGGTCTACGTAACGTGGGTTGGTACAATGTGGAAATTTCGAGTACCATCTCAGGTGTCATTCTCGTAATTTAATCGAGGTACAAAATGACGACGTACGTTTCCAGTAGTTATCATGTTGCTTTAAAGTTGGACATAAATTTACAATTAATCATCAATCAACTTGGAATTTCAAATATTCTTCCAGAAAGATAGAACTAGTGATCTTTATGTAGAGAGTATATAAGTTCGGCTAAAAAATTATATATATATAAATTTTCTAGCCCATTTCAGTTTTAGTGGTGATTCATCTCTCTAAAGATAGTAAGGAATTTTAATTCTCTCTCTCTCTCTCTCTCTCTCTCTGTGTGTATATATATATACAGTGGTGGCCAAAATTGTGGACACTTTTTTTAAATTGCTATGTTTAAAAGTTTGCGTGCTTACAGAAAATGTCACGTTGCACAAAATGAAAAGTCTGTGGTTTTATATCTTTTTAAAGAAAATTTAATACTAAATTCAATAAAAAAAAAAATTCCAATATTTGCAAAGCAAAAAAAGTTATGCTGCAATAACTATCTATCTATCTATATATATATATATGTATATATATATATATATATATATACACTCATGTCGATAAATTAAGGATAATGAAGTTCAGGCAAAGAAAGAGACAGAAGCAAAACAAATTTGACTTATTTGTAAAGTCTATTTATTAAACAAAAGGTAAAGAGCAAAAAAGATGCTATATGTTTGACATAATTAATAAAAATTGCGATTTTTACTCCCTGGAGCAAATTTCAAAAAAGAACCAATTTACAAAAAACAGTATAACATTGTTGGTATGATGTTTAATACGGAGTATGTCTCCCGGACGAGGCAATACAGGCCTTACAACGCCTATGCATGCTGAGTATCAAATTATCAATCTGATCTTGGAGAATATTACACCACTCATCAAGCAATGCCCTCCGAAGTTCCGGTAGACAGGTGGGAGGGGGTTGACGGGCTGCAATTTGTTGGCCAAGCATATCCCACACATGCTCTATTGGATTCAAGTCCGGTGAGTATGCTGGCCAATCCATACGGGTGATATCCTCCGATTGAAGGCATTCGTCTACAATGTTTGCACGGTGAGGACTGTGGTGTTGTCATCCATAAACAGAAATTCAGCACCCATAGCGTCCCGAAACAAACGTACATGTTGTTCCAGAATGACATCCCGATAGATGTGGCCTGTCATCGTTACACTCTGAACATACAGGTCAGTTCTGGAACCAAGAATAATTCCTCCCCAAACGAGCCATCATGCACCACCGTAACGGTGTCGTTCAATGGTGTTCTCTTGGTGGTAACGGGTACCTTGCGCTCTCCATATGAAAGTCTGGCGAGAATCAGACTGCAAACTAAACCTGGACTCATCGGAAAACATCACACAAGACCACTGTTACAGTGTCCACAATGCATGCTCTCTACTACAGGTTAATCGCAGGCGACAGTGAGTTGCGGTAAGGGGAACACATCTGACAGGCCTACGAGCATATAGACCAATGTTCCCTAAGCGTCTGTACATGGTCTGCCTTGAAACTGTCGTACCGGTATCTGAAGAGAGCTGACGAGATAGGTCTGATGCTGTGCTCCGTCTGTTTCTTTTGGCAGTAACTGCCAAATACCGGTCCTCATTCGGCGTTGTAACTCGGGGGCCACCTGTGCTGGAACATCTACTCACATTACCATCATCTTGGAAACGTTGCCAAAGCCAGGAGATGACACTCTGGGTGATTCCAAGTTCCTCGGATTCTTCCAGATGGGTACGTCCCCATTCCAGTCGTCCGATAATTCTACCACGTAAGAAATCATCCAAATGCTTCCTTTGTGCCATAACTATGCGGTTATTGCACTGAAAGGCTTTTAAAGCTCTTGTGAACAATTTTACTTCTTTGCCACCATTCCTTATATACCCCTCTCTTACACTCTCGTCATTGTGACGTACTATCCGTGCCATCTGGTGGTTTTCTGTAATTTGCATATTCTTCTTCAAGATGTGTGTGATAATTCTACAGGTGAAATTTTTATTTTAGAGTTCAATTTCTGTGTGATTCTGAATTATCCTTAATTTATGCACATGAGTGTATGTATACGTTTTTGTAACTGTGAAGTGGTTGTGTGACGTCACTATGCTCTGTATATAAAACGGGTGAAGCAATCACGTGTGCTAGCTCACTCGGCAATTCTGAACAAAGTTAGTTACTTTAATGTACTGACTGATTACTGAATCACTTTCCATCAACGCCCGGCATCTGGTAGACACAGCCTACAGATTTTTAGAATCAATTTTGTTCCGTACAGCTGCAATAACTATCTATAACCATTAGATACTCATGATAGCAATGATTTTTCAGTGCTTAGTGGGGTAGCATTTATTTTTTATTACAGTTTCTCATTCGTCTATCATTGAGCTGAAAACTGTTTTAAGTTCTTCATTCGTTGTTACATGGTGCCAGGAAGCAATTATAGCCACAATTTATTCCTTTTTATTTCATGAATACCTCATTCTGAACAAGAGTTGTAAGCAACTTCAAAGAGCAATGTAAATAAAACGATGAAATAAAAAACAATATCATAAGAAAATATACCATTTCATGAACCTCTACCTCGTAGCGATAAATGTTTGTTCATGTCAATGTAAGGAATCGCTTTGTGATTTATCAATTGGGGCTGTACAGGACATTGTAACAATCATTTATTGTATAGGAATCTATGGGCCCAAGTGACGCGGTGAGGCCCAAACACCAAAAATAAGAGACAAACGGAAAAAGAAAGTGTTTATTGAAAGCGTCGTTGTCAAGTATAATATTTACAATAACTGTTCGTAAATGTTCAGCTCATGAACTAGGAAGTCCAGCTGCAGTGCACATTGCTGTACCACCCACTAGTAGTAGGAGACGATAGTCTGCCGTATTCAAAGCTTGTACTCACTGAAAATCGGAGAGGTGTAAGCGATTTTTGTTTAACACTCTACCGACGATCTGATGACTCACACTTCGTGATGACTAACAGCTCTTGTACTTGACTCTGGTTTGTCAGCCACAACGTTCAATATGCTTTCTTTTTTCTTCTGATGCTCTTCGTCGACCAGCATCATATTTGGTGAGAGGGAACGAATTTGTTTTGAAGTTGACGATATAACCGCTGAAAAGTTCTGTGATTGGTTTGATTCACAGAATTCGTTCTGAAAATTCATCGATCAGGAAAATGCGCAAGATACATTCGCAGCGCAGCTCGGCCATTACCATTTGCACGACCATACATGTAATGCATGTCTGCTTTTTCGATATACGTCAATTCTCCCATCGTAGACGTCAGCACGATTGCGAATGGCACTTTACCCTACTGAGATGTATCATGTTGAGCGGTACTTAGACATCTACTACCCCCTTACCGGCAATACAACCAACCGATAACACATCTCTTTTCTTTTACTTCATCTATTAGCAAATCACCTCGTCCCTTGCGCCCATACATACCTATACAATAAATGATTGCTACAATGTCATGTATCTGCCCTTAAAGTCTGCATCATGAATTCGGGACCACTCTGTATATGCATTGAAGAATCTACTATTTCACATATAAGTTGGATTAGTGTTGAATAGCAAGGAAAACTATCAACTGCGCGGATGTAAAACAGGAATATGACAGTGTTCTTGCTAGAAAATGGACTAGTCATGAAAGGCAAATGCTGTAGGCTAAAAGATTATGAGGGATCCTTTGTCAAATAAAGGATTTATAGATTGATGAAATTGGCCCCATAATTCGGCCTGCGTTGCTTGTGATGCGGCGCTGACTAATTTTACTTTAAGTTTCTGCTGAATTTAACTAACATCTTAAAAACTACCCAGGTTCGCTTATTTAACTTAGTCCGCATCAACATAGTGGCTAGTACTCTAAATGAATTATTGAGACAACGCAAAACTAATGAAATTACTCGGATTAAAATTAAAATAAATTAGTTTATTACAATTAGAATACATTACGAAATTTAGCATTTAGATTAAGCACTATTAAAATTGAAGAATAAGAGAACTATGAACAAACATTAAGAATTTCACTTATCTGAAACGGAGGCGAGGTGATGGGGGCTGGCATTGTCCACCGGACAATGAAACTAAAGTTTGTCCTAAAATTTGAGAATCAAATTAACTTTTTATTGAGTGTGAATCTCCCGAAAATTGTCACTCGGCGCCCTTTTAAGGGAGGGAAAATCCCATCATTTGTGCCTACGCGCACTCTTTGTCCAGCCGCGCCATTGGTCAATTGAAAAGCGCAAAGTTACAAAAGTTGCAGTTTTGAAATTAAATTTATGAGTCCGTTCACCCCACGTACTCGTTGACAAAACCCGTGACACCCGGTGCTGGTCCCCCAGCTAAGGAATTCCTATCACATCCTGTAAACAAGGGGTAATACAAATTACTGATTATTTGGGGCCAACTCCATTGCCGGCCAGCCTCCCATCACTTGGAAGGACAGCCCTTTGTAGCCATATGGGGGAAATGGAACTCATTATTTCCGTCAAATAACCCAGACCTCCCAGATTGAACGTAGGTCTTGAGTGGCCCTCACAGTGGGTCGAAAAAATATTTGAGCATCGTGAACCGATCAAAAATGACTGAAAATGAAATACAACCTGAAAGGAAACGAGTCGTTTTATGATGCGTCTTTCAACTGTTTCTTTATAACAAATGAATGTCAATATGCAGTATTGTTTAAAATTTTACACTCATTTTTTTGTTATTATCGAATACCTTTGATTGCATCTACAGTTCTGAGCTTAGTTTTTTTTATATGTACAGCGTATGATAACTCACCATTTGACTCAATATGGGTGACTGGAATAAAAAAAATGACACAGAAGAAGGGTACAAATAAAATTTATTCAAGACTGCATTCCGAACTTGTTAGAGTGTGTTACTTGGGAAAAAAGGGGGATTCAGATGACATAGTCAACCCAATCCCCATTTTTCGGTATAAAAAAACATTATTTTTTTTTTTTACAGAACTCTACCAAATGAGAAATTTTTTTTGCCAAACTCCTTCACCCGGATGAATTGCTGCAGGTAACAAACGAAACGGTAGGATTTCACCAAGCGGCACTCGGATATATCTCCGTTTCCATGCAATTCGTCATGCAGGTGCTCATACAGGGTCCTGTCTTTCATATCCCTGAACCCGGGTAGTAAAATCGTAAACAGTCCAAAATTCTCAAATATTCTTCATTAGTCCACCCGTTTATTATGACGAAGCCCTTCTGTCCTTGGGCCAGGTGACAAAATTTCCCCTCATACAGAAAGTTATTCCAGAGGCGCACTTACAGGGCTTTGCCGCGGAAGGCGTTCGTTGATAAACCGGTTGACCCAGTAATTTTGGCAAACAGCTTGGAGTGGTCCACTATGATGACTACCATTTCGAAATCACTTCCATCCTCCGAGATCATGGTGAAGGAGAGTTCGATAGAAATGGTCTTGTCTCCATGGTGGAATACGTGATCATATCGGATGATTCTTACTAACGGTGTAGATTCTTGATCTCTTGCATATGATTGGTCGGAAGAAATGTCTTCTGGCATTTCTTCTGTCCTCCCAGAATTCCACTCTGACGAAGGGAATATATATATCCGAACTTTTTTATTTTGATTGTTGTGTTGGAAATAAAGTTTATTTTTTATAATCCTGCCATTTTACTTGCCACTCCAACACACATCCTCCTAAATATTAATATATAAATTATAGTTTAAAAAACTAAAGAACACGCTTTTATATTGATTCGAACTAAAAAGTAAAAAAATAATTTTTAATATAAGAATAAAATGATTAACGAGAAAATTAATGTCATTGGAGGTAAAAACGTGGGGTGTTTTATAAATATATCATTGCTACAGTTTCTAACTTCTATTCCGAAATGCTGAGTTAGTGTAAAAATGTAGTACAAAGCTCCCCACGCTTTTACCACAATGACATTAATTTTCTCGTTCATCATTTTATTCTTTATTAAGAATTATTTTTTTACTTTTTAGTTTGAATCAATATAAAAGCGTGTATTCTCTTTAGTTTTTTTTTAAAACTATAATTTATTTTTCATTTTTTAGTTCGATCTACAATAAAAGTTTTTTTTAAAAGTTTTTTAAACTATCATTTATTCATTGTTGAATTTATCCTTGAATTTGATATTTGGAACCGGAATTACCTGGCTGCTGGAATTATTCTTGCTCTTTAATGGATATTAATTAAATTGTCTGAAGTGTATTTATTCTCTCCATTTACAGGGCCTCAGATGAGTCCCGTATCGTTATATTAGATTCCGTCTCTATAGAACAGATCAAACAATTAAAAGTGTGTTAAGTAGAAAAATTCGAATTAAAAAAATTAATGTACCATGTTTTTATGACGGACTAAAAAGTATAAAATTCCTCTTTTTCGTTTTTTTTCTCTTCTTTTTTCACATTTTTATGCATTTTCATCCACTTCTGAGCAATGGTCCAAATTTCAAGTCTCTAGCTCATCTGAAAGTCATACAGTTTAAAATCAATTACAAAATTCCACCCAGACAAACATTAAAGAAAGCGAATTAATAAAAACATGGTAATATTAAGTGTCAATCTTGTGTTCACCTTTTAAACGTATTCCTATAATGTTAATTCGTATCATCACTTCTAAACGTATTGCTTTATAACAGGCATGTCAAACACTCGGCCCGCGGAAACATTTTACAAAATTAATTACAGTTTACAAAATCAATCTTTAAAGGTTTTTTTATTTTGAAGTTTATTTCCGGTAAACTTACAACACATATTAACCTCTCTCTCTGTTATCTATTCTTGTTTTTTTAAAATCTTTATTAATTATAGAAATAGCCTCTAAATGAAAATAATTTTTAATATTTTATTAAATTTTATTTATTTAATTTTACTATAATAAACTAATTTTTATTAAATTCTTAAATGCATTTATGAATATTATTTGTTATAAATTTCACTACGATTCATCGAGCGTGCGACTTGTATCTCTCTTTGAAGTTTTCAATCAGTGAGAAACGAATAACGTGACCAGAAGCAGGTGAAACATTATTTTTTAAAATTTAAAAACCCTAAGATGGCCAAGACAAAATATAGTGTTTACTCAATAGTTTGTGAATGAAAGGGAATTTGGGTTTTTATTCATATTAAACTAAAAAGTTATTTAATAAAAACATAATCAATCTTCAAGAACAGAGTAAGAAAAGATAAACTGAAGATGAACATCGTAATTTTCAAGAAAAATGGGAACTGCAATATTTTTATGCCCAAAGCAAGAATAAAATATTGTGCCTGACCATGTAAAAACTAAACTATAATTCAGTTGCTAAAGAATATAATTTTAAAAGGTACTATGACACAAATTTAAAAACAAACTATGATGAATATATTGTGAATATGCGTGTTTGCTCTTAAAAAAATGGGGGGGGGGAATATATATATATATATATGCATTCACTGCATTTCTTGAGTGAGAGTGAATATTAACATTTCACTGTTCAACTACTCGAGGGCGTTTGGCGACGGACCATGGTCAAGTGATGAGGTCGACACCTGCGCTGAAACCCCCTCTTCTAACTTCCACATCACACCAATGAGAGGACATTTTAGCCTCGAAATATTTAAAGCGTGCATCGGCTTCATTGGTACTAGGCTCAGATTCATATGTGTATGTGTGACTCGATTTCGTAACCTTGACCGCTTGGCTACCGTAGACACCTAAATTTGTTGAAGACAATACAACTATGCAGTAAAAACTAGTGATATATTATCACTTTTTTAATCGTAAGCATAGATCGAAACCATTTACTAAAGATGAATTTATTAGTAAATGATTAATTAAAGCAGAAGAATTTCCGTATTTACTCGAATCTAAGCCGCACTTTTTTTTCCAATGTAAATTCTACTGAAAATCGGGTGCAGCTTAGAATCGAAAGGAAAGAAATTTGTTGGATGTGGTATTTAGAGAAATTATGGGGGCATGTATGTAATTAAAAGTTTATAATACTTATAAAATAAATAATTATTCATTTCTTGCTTGTTCTCATTTTAAATTTATTTTAATTTCGTAAAATTTGATATCAATGTACCCTTTTACACTATTTTTCACAAAAGTTTTTTCAGAATTTGGGGTGCAGCTTAGAATCGATGGCAGATTAGATTTAAAAAAAAATATAATTATTATGTCCCGCACAAATAAAAAAAACATTTAAAGTGTAAGTAAAAAGTCGAAATTCTGTAACCAGCAGAGGTGAAGAAATAGCCGAGAATCATGGTCGAGTCGGAGTCATGTATTAAACATAATACATATTTTTGAGGCATTTAAAGAAGTTTTGAGACAAAGTGTTCCTTGGGAAAAAATGTTACCTGTATAATGAATGGCTATGTTTGGAAGCATTTATTTATGCGACAAACTTTTTTCTTTATTGAAAAATAACAAAAATTCTGAAAAGCCAAGATTAAATGAAAACATTTATCATCATTTTTTAAAAATTACATCAGCTCAATATGTTTAACCAAGTTTACATGACTTGCGTGGAGAGAAAATAAACGATGCCGAATATCCTCTAAAAGAAATATTAAATTGTATTTCGTATTGTAACTTTTATTTTTGTTTTTTTAGGAAACAATATAAAATATATGTACAGTTTTAAAAATAAAAGGAAATATTAAACGATTATGTATGTATAATATGTACCACATTGAGTTTTATAACTAAGAATATAATCACTTTAAAATTCCTGTTTAAATTTTTGAACATTGGAAACATGCGGCCCTCAACTTAATATAAAATAGTTCATATGGCCCGTGATATCAAATGAGTTTGACATGCATGCTTTATAAAAATTAAAAATATTTAGCAGTTACAAGATAATTATTTTTTTTCACCTGCACGAGCTTTTTTTTAATTTTCATTTTCAGAAAAATGTTTATTTTATGGTTAGAAATTGCTAACACACACCCACCCTCCACTTTCTCACATAAAGAACACTTTTTTTGTGTGTCTTATTTGTTTTCACCACAAGTGTATTTTACACTTGCATATAATTAGCTTTAAATTGAAAACACTCGCTTTAGGGT
Source organism: Trichonephila clavata (assembly GCA_019973975.1). NCBI lineage: Eukaryota > Metazoa > Arthropoda > Arachnida > Araneae > Nephilidae > Trichonephila > Trichonephila clavata. Next base: position 45,715 of record BMAO01018675.1, on the reverse strand, counting down.
TACACCTTATTCTTTTAGTCACCAAATCTGAAAATGGTATATGGAATTAGTCGCCAAATTTGAAAATCATATATGCAATAAGTTGCCAAATCTGGAAGTGGTATATGGAATTGTCACCAAATATGATTATCGTTATTCCTGACGATCCTGATAAGGACAATGGGAAAAAAATTAAGAAATTATTGTATTGTCATCAGACCTTGATAAGTGTGCAAAATTTCAAATTAATCCGATCTTTAAAAGCGGGTAAAAATCGAGTTCTAAGATTCCGTTACATTCAAGTGAAACTTATAAAAGCGTGTTAAAAATGCCTTAAATCAAACATTTTACATGCACACATTTCATAAAGAAAAAAAAATTACATTCTCTCTCTCTCTCTCTCTCTCTCTCTCTTGTAATGCCTCGGTAATATCCTGCTTTATATATCACACATTCTTTTTTTACAGTTATTATTTCTCTTTTTAAAATAGATTTTTTTTATTTAAACGATCTTTTTAGCTTTTTTTTTCTAAAAAAGAGGCGTGGTCGAATTGCTTATAACGTTAATTTACATTTTTCGAATGAAATTTTATCCAACATTTAATTTTCCGACATGCACAAGTGATAAATCATTTCGAAAGATAATAATGCAAAGAATAAGATTTAGAAAAAACTATAGTTTGGTTATTTTAGGGATACCAAGTCGCCTTGAGATCTGATTTTAAAAATTGTTTTAATCTCAATCCCTCATCTTTATCGAAATCCATATTGAAATCTCCACCAAGTGTGAGAGGAGATACATGTGCTACTGTTTCTTCAGAAGTTTAGAATCACCTTCCGTACATGTATAAAACTAACATTCATTATTTTGTGTGTAGGGTTGGATATGTGCACTGTCTCACCCTGTGTTACGTTCAGTGGAGCAATACACACTGACGTTACACCCCGCCAGACGACGAACATGACTAAGACGAACGCCCAGCTATGTATGCTACATAGGAGAAAGACGTTCTCCTTTGGAGTTCAATACATCGAATCATTTTCACCATTCATTGGGGAGGCCGCGGTAGCCAAGGGGTCTAGGCATCGGATCGTGGCCAGCGTGTCATGAGTTCGATCCCAGTACCACTGAAGACCCGCCGTGTAGGGGAGCGATGCACGTTAAATCTGTCGAGAGCTCAAACGTCCTCCCGTTGGTGTGGTGTGGTAGTTAGGAGAGGCGGGTGTCAGCTCAGGTGTCGTCCGCGTCACTTGACCATGGTTCAAAATTACGCGGACCGTCCCCAAAAGCCCTCGTGTAGCTGAACAGTGGGACGTTAATATTCACTCATTCACCATTCATTGTTTAATAAATCATAAGGCTGCAGTCCTTTTCCATATTTTGGGGGGCTCGGCCTTTCCCGTAACTTATAAATCATCTAGACCAGGGGTCGGCAACCTTTTAGCCGTGCCATGCCAAACCAATTTACATACATGATTCACCGTGCAGTGCAATAGGAAATATTTGAAACAATTGGATTCCCACGCCAATACATGCAGATTTAGGAACTACAGGAAGAATTTTATTACATGTAAATTATGCGTCATTTTAAGATATTTATTGACATAAAAATAAACATAAAATACAAATATTCCTTCAACATAAATAAGGAATTTAAACTGCATACATAAATGTGTATCTTTTAAGAATTTTTATTAAAATAAGAGGAGTAAACATAAAATATGACTATTCTTCAATATAAATAAAATTTAAAATTGTGCATGTATAAAGCACTTTAAAAAATATTTATAAAATTTGAAATATAAACAACATAAAATATAAGTGTTAATGCAACATAGTTAAATAAAAAAGTAAAATTTTAATGCGAACCTCGATCTTGCAGAGCTCTACTTAATGTCGCAATATTAGGGGTATAAATTGTGACTTTCAATTTAACACAGAATTCTGAATGTTCAACTGTTAAACAATTTCTTCCTGGACTCAAAATATATTTCACGAGACAAAATTTGTTCAGATAGATATGTGGAACCCAAAGCGGTAATTATTTGACACGAAAATTAGATAAGACGGGTACCAGCGGAAGTCGCTTATACCCAGTATTGTTTGTCATAAAAATGTAATTTCCTTTTTATACCCAGAAGCAGCTCTTTTTAAGACTTTACATTTCTCATTAGAATTCTTAATGAGGCCTGGTGTTTTGATTTGAAAATGTATTTGTATACTTGACATACAAGACTTTTGCTACATACAGCGCGATCTTTATGTTGTACGAATCCTAACTACGAACATCAAACTTTCTTTTTTTACTCACCATTTGATTCAATATCTAACTATGAATTGTCGCAATAATTAAACAAAAAATAAAAGTTTTCACAATAAAACTAACACACACAAAAAACGTGACAAAGTTAAAAGTAACCTAAAAATTACGACGTGCACACACATCAAACTATATTCAACTTCCGACTGAAATCATACTCAATATTCGTATATTGGCACGACTAATCAAGAACATGAGAAGCATATGAAGAAAAAAATTGTGACCTAATATACATTTCTATTAACTTGATTCGCACCAAAAGTATAAAATGAAATAATTATGATTTCTTAAGCACACACATCACTCAAAAAATTGTAGTTCCTCTTAATATATATTTAAAAGGGCATTTGTTATGAAATTAGATTCCCTTTCCCCGTTCCTAATTATCCCACGAACGGTTTTTTTCACCGAGTTTATTTTTAATTCAAGTTAAATATGTTGATAGAATAGCAGTTTTTGTTTATTATATTTCCGCTGCAAAACCTTTGTTAAGCAGAATTTTGATTTATACCTAAGACATTTGTTTTTTCTTTCGTCGATGTCCAAGCTTTTGGTGGGTAAAGGACGAATTACTTTCTTTATTATTCAGTGTGCGGTAATGAATAATACTTCATTGTACAATTTTTTCACAATAATTTTGATTTACGTTTAATATTTAACACTAATAATGAGTAACATTTAAAAACAAAAAAATGTTTTCTTTTACATAAAGCACAAAAACTACATGCAAGCTGATTCAGGAGAATCGTTTTATGGCTGAGAACTGAAAGTAAGAAATATAACCTTATATGTGTGAGGCGTTGAAAAGAGAGACAGAACGATTTAGCTTTATCTTATAACTAGCTGAAGTACCCGTTCACACGGGTTAAATTTTGAAATAAATAAAATTCAGCTTTTTTTGCAAAACATGATTTATTTTAAAGAGGGTAGAACCATTGCAAGGCAGTGTATCCTAGAGTTAAAAATAATTTTTTAGTAAGTGTTCACATTGCAATATGGCTTCACAGTAAAGAATTTCATAGAAACATATATTTGAATGTAAGAAAAAAATTAACATGTTAAAAAGGTCAATAGAAATGAAATAAAAAAATATAAATAAAAATTCTAACAGAAAAGTAATAACAGTTTCTGCTACGGGAACTATAAGTGAAATAGATAAGACTTTTTTTTTATCAAACTTTGACAACTGAAAAAAAATTAAATTAGTACTAACTCTAAAACTTTAAAAAATTGATAAAATAAGGCCTGCATTGTAATAAAAAATTAAATTAATATTACATGAGGAATGGATGTGTAATACAATCTAACACATCTACATTGTATTTAATATAAAATTTATATGTAATGTGATAGAAAAAAAGTAAATTAGTAAGAACCAAAAAAACTATTTAAAAGAGATAAAAAAAGACTGACATTGAAGAAAAAAACCATAATGAACCTAATGAGAGAAATAATAAATTTTTTTTATTATTATTTATCTAAAAATTACTGTTGTTGACAAAAAATTAATTTGTTTAAACAGTACTATTTTTGCAATATTTTAATTAAAAATATTTATTATTCCGTTGCAAAGAACAAACAAATGAGGAAATACAATAATAAATAACTATAAGTGATAATTGAAATATTTGTATATGTATCATATTTGAATTGTTCTGTACGATATGTAAAAAACATATGACCTCTATAACATTAAATGCGGAACATAATATCAGAAGCAAAGTTAAATCGTGATGTCATGAGGCATAAAATAACATCAACACTGAATTTTAAAGAAATATAAAGAAAAATATGAGAACATTGTATTAAGTGCATCTTTTTTCCTGAAATATTATTGGACTACAAATGGTATAAATAGATAGACTTACAATGAAATAAACCTTTAAATTCTTAGTGGCATAAAATATTACATGAGGAATGAAAATGTATAATATAAATGCTAACATCTATATTTCATTTAACATAGAGTATTAGATGTAATATACAACAGGGAAAAAATTAAATTGGTAAGAACCAAAATTTAAAAAAAAAACTATCTAAAACAGACCTACATTGAAAAAAACCACAATAAAAAAAAAGCCATATTGAACCTAATGAGAAATAATAAACCATGTTGATAAAAGATAGAATTTTTTAAACAATACTCTCTCTTTTTTTGTAATATTCAATTAAAAAGTTATTCTGTTGTAAAGAACAAACAAATGAGAAAATACAGTGATAAATAACTATAGGGATAATTGATCATATATACTGACAGTACGATATGTCTAAAGTATATGATCTTCATAAAACTAAATGAGGAACATATTTATCAGAAACATAGTTAAACCGTGATGCCATGAGACCCAATCCCATCAACACTGGACTTTGAAAAAATTCATAGGGAAATATAAGAAAATCCTATCAAGCTGCATCTCTTTCCTACAAACATTTTTGACTCACAAATGGTATAAATAGATTTATATATATGTCAAAATTTTCAGAAGAAAAATTAAACCCTGATGCCATGTGACAAAATATCTGATACATTTTCCTATAATGGTGAGAATATAGTGTTTGCTGATGAAGAAAGAAAAGCAATATTCTTTTTTTTTAATCAAAGGAATGTCATAGAAATGCATGCATGTATATGTAACAAATGTTTATGTATAAAATCTTGAAAAATCTATATGAAGAACAGATTGTCAGAAGGAAAGTTAAACCATGATGCTACATGATAAAAAATTTAATTAACACTGAATTTTTTTTAGAGTGCAAAAGAAAATTAATTTGTTGTGCCCTCATTTACATCCATCATTTCAGTGAAGATCTTGAGAAATAATGCTATCTTTCTATGGGAACAAAAGATGAGTATTTATCAGTTATAAAATCTATCGACATGCAGAAAACATGCCAAAATCTGGTAAGTACCAGTTGTTGGCAAAAATAGAGGCTAGTTTTTTCAAATATTGCCATTCTATTAACAGCTATTACCGTCCAATCTGGCGTATAAAGCACACTTTAAACACACACAAAAATAAAATGTATGGGGGCACGTTATATGCCCGGTATAAAAATAAGCTTTGAAAATAAAAAAAGATGAGCACAGAAAAAAATCAGACATCGATCGAAAGGCTGTTTATTTTTAAAAAATGACATTCCTTATGAACTTGAAGGGTTGTAGCTCTAGAAATATACTCTTTTTTTTTCTAAGCTTGGAATAATTCCTCGAAAAAATGACTTAAAAGCATAAAAGCACTGCACATGCACATTTCAGGTTTCTTCACAAAAAGGGCGGCGAATCTATCTAAAATTTCAGCTTGAAAGTACAGGTGCGTGTTTTTGGCGGTACACATTAGACGCTGGATTTGATGGTACTTGAAATTTAGACGGCTCACTAGGATTTTCTATTTTATTGTTACAACAAGCAAGGTTTAGAATTGGCTGAGAAACAAAGAGAATCAATAAACAAATTTTCAACACAAAGAAACTCAGTAAGAATTTTTTTTTTTTGAACATGGAATAAAAGATCAGAAGTGAAGGTACTTTTTTTTTGCATATTATCCCAACATTACATAGAACGAAGCACAGGGTTGCCAATTCAGCAAATAGGAAATCGTGGTTGCTAACTTGCCGAATTAGTGATAGAGTTGCTATAATATGCAAGTATCGTAATTTCATTGCCTAAAAAAATATGTTGATATTTTTGTTGACGAATAAGTATTCCATGATTCTGTTTTTTACTTTATATTGAGAAATACCAAGCAGCACGACAGCGCCTTGTTCATTTTATACCAATGAATCCCAATCAGAGCAACAGTATTGTTTTACCTATAGTAAAATGTACTATTTACATTAAAAAGTAGATGTTTTTGCTTCAGTAAACTTGAACATGCGACTTCAACAATCGACAACGCACCGTCAGTTGTCCATAATGTACTGGGTTTCCTCAACATAAAATTTCAACAGCGTGATCACGCTGCTTAGGACCCAAACGGTTAAGACTGTATTCTGATAGGAAGATGCATCAGTCTTCCAGCTAAACCTGTTATATATTTCTTAAATAACTAAATTAGTTTACTATACATTGTTTTGCTTATATTTTGTATGCTTATTCCGAACCATTTCTGGATAAAGATTTAATTCTGTCATTTCTTTTCAGCTTAAAAATTTTTGATTTACACTCATGTCCATAAATAAGGGATAATGAAGTTCAGGCAAAGAAAGAGACAGAAGCAAAACAAATTTGACTTATTTGTAAAGTCTATTTATTAAACAAAAGATAAAGAGCAAAAAAGATGCTATATGTTTGACATAATTAATAAAAATTGCGATTTTTACTCCCTGGAGCAAATTTCAAAAAAGAACCTTTTACAAAAAACAGTATAACATGGTTAGTATGATGGTTAATACGGAGTATGTCTCCTGGACGATGCAATACAGAACTTACAACGCCTACGCATGCTGAGTATCAAATTATCAATCTGATCTTGGGGAATATTACACCACTCATCAAGCAATGCTCTCCGAAGTACTGGTAGACAGGTGGGAGGGGGTTGACGGGCTGCAATTCGTCGGCCAAGCATATCCCACACATGGTCTATTGGATTCAAGTTCGGTGAGTATGCTGGCCAATCCATACGGGTGATATCCTCCGATTGAAGGCATTCGTCTACAATGTTTGCACGGTGAGGACGGGCGTTGTTATCCCTAAACAGAAATTCAGCACTCATGGCGCCCCGAAACAAACGTACATGTTGTTCCAGAATGACATCCCGATAGATGTGACCTGTCATCGTTACACTCTGAACGTGCAGGTCAGTTCTAGAACCAAGAATAATTCCTCCCCAAACGAGCAATCCTGCACCACCGTAACGGTGTCGTTCAATGGTGTTCTCTTGGTGGTAACGGGTACCTGGCGCTCTCCATATGAAAGTTCGGCGAGAATCAGACTGCAAACTAAACCTGGACTCGTCGGAAAACATCACACAAGACCACTGTTGTGGTGTCCACAATGCATGCTCTCTACTCCAGGTTAATCGCAAGCGACAGTGAGTTGCGGTAAAGGGAACACATCTGACAGCCCTACGAGCATATAGACCAATATGCCCTAAGCGTCTGTACATGGTCTGTCTTGAAACTGTCGTACCGGTATCTGAAGAAAGCTGACGAGATAGGTCTGATGCTGTGCTCCGTCTGTTTCTTTTGGCAGTAACTGCCAAACACCGGTCCTCATTCGGCGTTGTAACTTGGGGGCCACCTGTGCTGTAACATCTACTCACATTACCATCATCTTGGAATCGTTGCCAAAGCCTGGAGATGACACTCTGGGCGATTCCAAGTTCCTCGGATTCTTCCAGCTGGGTACGTCCCCATTCCAGTCGTCCGATAATTCTACCACGTAAGAAATCATCCAAATGCTTCCTTTGTGCCATAACTATGCGGTTACTGCACTGAAAGGCTTTTAAAGCGTTTGTGAACAATTTTACTTCTTTGCCACCATTTCTTATATACCCCTCTTTTACACTCTCGTCATTGTGACGTACTATCCGTGCCATCTGGTGGTTTCCTGTAATTTGCATATTCTTCTTCAAGATGTGTGTGATAATTTTACAGGTGAAATTTTTATTTTAGAGTCCAATTTCTGTGTGATTCTGAATTAGCCTTAATTTATGGACATGAGTGTATTTTGTGTGTAGTCTATTGTATTCATATTGTAATACCTATTTTGGGTTTAGGGCTGTGTCAGGTTTATTATTCTATTTTCATTTTGACCTTTATATGTAAGCATTTGATTCTTCTGTACGGTTTCTTGTTTTAGATTTAATATAGTCATTTCTTTTCCAGCTTAAGAATTTCCGATGACTTAAATATTGCTTTCAAAAATTTCGACTCTTTCATTATGAGAAGAAACAAACACATAGGCATCCAAGAGTGTCCACCACTCCCAAGTTTTTGCCACTGAACCTCATGTTTTTAACAGATTGAAAATACTCCCTAAATACAGTAAGGAGAAATCCATTATGAAAAATCTGGAAACGGCAAGAAGAGAGTTCAGACAGCTTGTAACTCAGAAGTGTAACAGTAAGTCATAGGTTTCAACATGGCAGTTTTAAACGCTTCGCCAGGTGGGTAATTGTTCAATTCATGATCAAGTGTAAATACCTTAAATGTAGTCCAGTTGCTGATTATATAATGAACAGACTGTCGAACAACAAAACTGGATTGCACACAACAAATAAGAAATTGAACTGAAGAGGCAGGAGCCATCACCGTCATTTGGGACAACTTAGCAAGGGAATGTATCATACCTAAAGTTCAACAGCTCGTACACTTAGGTCATTGTTTAGAATAACATATAAACAATCAACATTAACAATTGAAAATAACAATTACCTCCAAAGGTAGTTCATAAAATAAACGTGGCACTTAACCTAAAATAGTAATTACAACATTTGAACAAACATCTAAACAATCAACATTAACAACTGAAAACCATAAAAATGCATATTAAACCAATTCAATTTAGAATTACTGTACAAAAAAATTATAACATTAAAATTCTGACCACAAACAAAAATCAGAAATTCTGGAAGATAAATGACAAAGTTAAATTAAAAACCAGAAACAATACAGAAGTATCAAATGAATACATATAAAGGTTAAAATGAAAAATGAATAATAATTGTGGCACTGCCTTAAACCAAAACAGAAATTACAATAGAAATACATTCGACTACACACAAAATAAATCAGAAATTTTTAAGCTGAAAAAGAAACAAAATTAGATCTAAACCCAGAAATGGTTCGGAATAATCATTCAAAATATAAGCAAAACAAAAGTGTATGTTAAACGAATTTAATTTAGTTATTGAAAAATTACATAATATGCTTAGCTGGAAGACCGATGGATATTCCTACCGTTATCTAATATTATCAAATTAGTGTTGCCAATCAGAAAAATAAAATTTAGAAAAACATTTTTTTACGATGATTTTTTCGAAAAACAAATGTAATTCCTCCACAAGGAGTTAAAAAAAAGAATAAATACAACCATAAATAAGTATGTTTACAGTAAAATGTGCTAAATCCCCCCCCCTCCTAAAACTGCTCGAAGCATTAATTTTCGCAAAGTTAAGACTTGACATGGCTGATGACGTCATATCTCCATTAAATTAAAAAATCGCATAAAAATTGAATTTTAAAAAAAATCTAAAGCGAATTTCGAAAAAAACTCTTCGAGGTTAATAGCATAACGACCTATAGTTTCTATATGGCAAGTTTCACACTTCTGCGTTGCTTAATTTGGCCGGAATAGCTGAAACACACAAACTTTTCTCTGATTAGTACAGATTTAAGTGGAAAATCGCTTAAAAATTGAATTTTAAAAAAATATGAAGTGAATTTCAAAAAAAACTCTTCGAGGTTAATAGCATAATGACCTATAGTTTCTACATGCCAAGTTTCATACTTCTAGGTTGCTTAATTTCGCCGAACAGCTGAAACACACAAACTATTTCTTTTATTAGTATAGATTTTGTAGAGTGGTGGCGTGCCACTGAGAATTGCTTCGCGTGCTACTTCTGGCACGCGTGCCATAGATTGCTGACCCCTGCTCTGGACAAAGAGACCAAGCAATAACAGACGATGCTCATAAAGAATGATACCAGACCTCACTGTCGGGTTGTATTCTTTTCGACGATGACGAACAGTAAATTTGTGCCGTGATGTTTAACGTGTACATCCACATATTATTCGATTATTTTCTTCAATCTCAATACCTGTGTGTTTTTTGACGATTCAAAGACGTGATCATTTATGAGATTCGACGACTTTCTTCAAATAAAAGTGTATGATTGTTGACGGAAAAAAATAATAATATTTCTACGTAGTCTGTGTAATGTGATGATAGTGGAAAAAAAAAATTCTCAACAAGTTTGACGATATCCAAATTTGTCAAAGTTAAAAAAATAAGCGTCTGCGATTTTTGTGAATCTTAAAGAAATAGGGGGAAAAAAATTTCAAAAAGCAAGACGTTTTGCAGAAAATTTACTGCGAATTTTCTTTCCATGTTCTTTTTCAAAACGTTAATAGTTCTTGATAATATATTTTTGAAATTGCTGTGAATGTGATGACATTTTGGAAGTCTGCATAGAGCTGCTTTGATACTGATATTATATTATAGACTGTTATTCTTTCATATTGTACTCATTTTTAATTGAAATGTTTTATGTATATATTATTATAAGAGTGTTCTACAAATATTGATATATTTCTCATATTTTGGTTTTATTGAAGTGATTAATAATGTCTCATTTAACATTGAATGATATTCCTGTTACTGCAGCAGCAATGAAATTTGGTAATTCTCAACATGTAAAATTATTGTATTCTGTTGTTTTTAACGATCAGCCTTTTAGTAGAGCTTCTAGGGAACAGTTGCGAAATTTTACAGGTTTCGCACCAGATTTTGATATTAAGAGCCATTCCGCGATTATTTTAAGCAAATTAACTTTACCTGATTTAATCTGTCTTGCAAATTTTTCCCAGTTCAAAACTACTGGAAATGCCGAGGAATTCTGTAATAATATTTTGCATTCCCTAGCTAATTTATGAGCTTTTCCGAATGAATTGAAAGAACATGATGTCCCCCAGATAGCAGCAAACGCCATTGCCACTTCCTCCAGACAGGAAATGGGCCATCACCTCCTCGATAGACACAAGGCTTCGCTACTGATTGGTGACGTCACTACTAGTAGGGAGACTTCATCCATCGCCTACGGAACTTTTCAGATGCATTTTTAAATACTTTTTGTTCTTTAACCCAACATACATACAGGGAATTTTAAAAAAATTAATTCATCATTAAATTCTATTTCATGTACATAAACATAAGAGAGTATAAACATTAGTTGACCTATTTAAATAATAATTGCAAGTATGTAATTATCGATGTATTTACTTCGAACACGCATTACGATGAACATAAACACACTTAAAAACATTGCAGCAAATCATAAGCACCTTTTGTACTTGTATATTTTTTTACAAAACTGTGCTTATTTCTTAACTTTAAAATTTATTTTCAACATTTTGCTCAGAATAGTTACAAAAAAGGAAATAAAATTAGAAATAGTTTTTAAAACAGAAAAAAAACATAAATAAAAAAACAGTAACTTTATTGGTATCAAATACAATCACAACATAAAGAATAAAATAAATTTCAAATATATTTTTGAAACAAATCTATATCAGTATAATTATAGATATATACAGGAAAATAAATACATACATAAAAATAGAATACACAATTTATTTAGCTGTTTGTCAGTGACTTTTCTTTCCTTAAATTTTTGGTAATTTTTTAAAAATTTGGTAATTCAGAATAGTTACAAAAAGGAAAATAAAATTAGAAATAGTTTTTAAAACAGAAAAAAAAGACAAATTAAAAAACAGTAACTTTATTGGTATCAAATACAATCACAACATAAAGAATTATAAAATACAATTCAAATATATTTTTGAAACAAATCTATATCAGTATAATTATAGATATATACAGGAAAATAAATACATACATAAAAATAGATTACACAATTTATTTAGTTGTTTGTCAGTTACTTTTCTGCCAAAAGTAATTATTCAATTATGCATTGTTAGCATTGTTACAAATGTGAATTAAATATATTGTAAAACTTTATTGATATCATGCACAGTAATAAACAAAAATTCACTCTCTGCAATAGCAACATTAAAAATAATCAAAAGAATAAACTTCCCACAAATAACAAGTTATCGTAAAATAAGTTAAAAATATTTTTAAAATAAATCATACATATATAAAAGCATAGATATATACCTAAATGAATAAATATACATAGAGAGAGAGAAATAATGCATACATAAAAATATATGTAACTTATTACATACATAAAAATAATGCAATTTATTTAGCTAATAAAGTATGTATTTTTCTTTTCTTTGTTTCAACTTTTTTAATATCATTTTTTTCCCTACAGTAGTTACGTAATAATGCATTTGTAGAAGTGTGGATAATATGCTTTAAAACTAGCTCAGAAGCATGATCATTGTTACAAGGTTCATCAAATAAAAAAAATTCATTTGAATTTATCAAGCTAATCGATATTTCTGAGGCAATTTGACGTTGATTATTTTGTTTGAGGAACATATTATCATAATCTTTAGAAAGAAGTTTCTGAACTATTATATAGTTATAGAGTACAGCTGTAACGACATCTGCGGAAGGGCACAACAAACTTCCTCTATCTAAGTTACGTATTAAATCATAGTTAGAATTTAGTTCAAAAGTTTTATTAAGAACAAGTGATTTGGAACAAGAGTCGCATTTTAATTTTTTAAGTGCTGCTCTAGCACAAACACCAGCTAAATATGTTAAGATAGGTAGATATGGCTGAGCATCACGAAAATCTTTTTGAGAATTTTGTAATATTAAAATTATGCGATACTGATGGCTCTAAAGGATTTTCATTACACGAATCTTCTAAATTAATGTCTTTTAAGTTAAGCTGGCCATAAGCATTTGAAACCAAAGTTAGAGGTAAAAAATTTTGCATTCTTAGTTTAGCTTCTACTTCATAAAGCTGTCGAATTGATATTAAATATTGAGAACATGAAAGTGTCCTATATTTCCCAAAACGACTTTCTAACGCATCTGTTTGAATTTCTCCAGGAAGAAAATACTGAAATCTTAATTCTTTAATGCAATATTTTGACATTTCAAGTAAAGCGTATGTGGTATGAGTAAAAGCAAGATGTGTTTCCTTAGTAAGGGTGCCAGTAGTACAAACTTTTTCCTTCCACGAGTCTAACCATGACAAAATTTTACGCAAGAACTGACATGCTTTGTTGTCTGGAGATAAAGTAATCGGTTGCTGATAAGTATCAAGCAAATGTTGTCCCTTTAAAGGTGTTTTAACATTAACAATTTTCCACCATGTACAAATTAAAGAAATAAAAATTGATGTTGTTTCATAACTAATTAGTTTATGTTGCTCTCCTAATAGTTGAAGCCCCTGAATAACAAAGTTATTAAATATCTTAAGCACAAGTTTCACATTTTGCTTTTCAAGATTTGTAGGACATAAAGCCTTCAAAGTTAAACCATAAGCAAACTTTACTAAATTATTACTTTCTATGTCATATAGTCGTTTAAGTGTAGAGAAATTTGCTTCTAATAAAGGAAACTTATTATGATCCTCGAAATCTGGAAAATAAAAACATTGGCCCGCTTTTTTTTTTGATTAATCCAATTGTTACGAATACATTTAAAAATGTGTACTGAAATCAATTAACAAAAAATAAAGAATTGGAAGGATCAGAAGGATGGTGGATATACAATGCTCAATTTGGGAGGAACAGAAAAGTTGGACATTGCTTTTCGATTTATAGAATTATTGTCAGAAACTACACCTATAACTTTGAATCCTATACCATCAAGTTCTACGATAGTTTTTTTTAACAACAGCAAACAATTTTTCTCCATCGATTTTTTTCACCGGCATTACATGAACTACTTCTTTAAGAGGGGAAATAAGACTTTGAATCATGAACACATAAGCTGAAGTAGCAGCTTGTTCACTGTTATATGCCATCCTAAGAATTTTACCCCCTTTAAAATCTAAATATAGTTTTAAATAGATTTCGTCGAGCATCAGTATGACAGTTTTGTCAACAGATTTTAGGATGTTTACTTTTTTTTATGTATGTTAGAAAGTTTTCATTTGATTGTTCTGTTTGAGGATTAGTTTTTAAACAAGAACAAAGTTTGCGCAAAGTTCTAGGATGGGGAATATTGAGAATATATCCCGAATTTCTTAAAAATTTATAGGCATGAGGAGATATGGATTGTAATATACAAAAAAAAACCATCATTTCAGAGGAATATCTAAAGGAAAACTTGTTACAGGTTAAACATTTGAGCTGGTCAATTAAGAAATGGAGTACAATTTTTTTATCATCATCTAAATCTGAAAACATACTTTCTAAAAGATTAGCAATAAAACCAAATGTTATAGGAAAATCATGGGAGCTTTCATTTCTACTCTGAGGACCAGTTCATGTAATATTTTATTTACAACAATAACATTAATAACTTTTACAGGAAATTTGTACTTACCAAGTGGACCTATTTTTGTTTGACCTATGTGTATTGACAAATCTAATTCTTTATTTATAATCACTGATGCTTTAATAAAAGGAGATACCGTTGTGTCTAGCATCATAATTATTACTAGATCTTTTTTTTACAAACAACAGTCCATATGTCCTGAAGCTTCTCTGCATTTAAACACTCCACTAATTCTGGAAGCGACGTAAATGATTTACTTTTTTCGAATTCTTCTTTGGAAATGATGCTTTCTTGGATTGAGCGTTGTAAGTGCTCATTTTCTAATCTTTGCAGTCTCTGCTCATTAGATTCTCTGATGTTATTTGTAGAGTTTGAAATACATTTGGGGAAAGTTGGGAAAATTGTTGGGACAGCAAAATTTGTAGACGCTGAATTCTAAAACGCTGCAAGGCTACACGTATCTTCTCCCCAGTTTTTTCGTCATAAGCTTCTGTGTTTCTTCGTATTGCATCATCAGCAAAGAATGGATGCTTCAGTATTATCAACATTGCTGACTTAGGACAGCTTGTATACATAAAATTTTCCTTAAAAAAATTCTTCTGTATAAAAGTGGGGTTGAACATGTTTTTTGGCCAGCCAACCTCCCCCCTTTTTTGTTAATAATACCGAGCAAATACCAATTGCAATAATGGATAGATATATATATATATATTGTTTTGCATTGACAGAAAAGATTTGTGAGAGTTAACAAAAATTTCTCTGATAATTTTATTTTTTGTAATTTTAAGTGGAACTTTTGTCAGAAGTACTGAAAAAATTTTGATACAACAGCAAAAAAATTTTCGACAACGCTTATATACAAAATTCGAACAAAATTTTGTTTGTTTATTTTCTCTTTGATTCAATGAAATTTGTTTATTTTGACAGCAAATGGTTGTCATCAAAGCAAACTTGATACGATGAAATAATTCTTGTCGGGACACCACATAGTCTATATTAATGCAAACAATTCTAGAAAAGAAACTGCCAGTGTTGTCGACAAGGGCTTGGAAATTGGTACACACTACCTCTAAATGTGGTGTCTTCTCCGATATTTGCTGTCGTAGCAATCGTACTTCAAGTTAACGTTGTGGGGTTAATGCTGAGTCATGTTTATCTGTTTTTAGCTTTATTTTTTTCTTACTTTTAAAGTCATCCTAATAGTTCAGAAATGAGATTGCTTTTTTTTTATTGAATGTGTATCTCACATCATATTAATGTACAAAATAATCAATAAATAGTTTCTTATGTCCATATTTACGTAGACTATGACCTCTGTATCATATAATGGGCTTTCTTTTGCTAACACACAATTAATACTTAAGGTACTTTCGTTGATTCTGTAAAAATATATTTAGAAAATGACACAAAAATATTTGTTTGCAATAGCAAAAATACTACACAGTTTTTGTCTCATTAACAAAACTTGATTGGACTCATTTTTAAACACAAATTTTTTAGGGCTACAAAATATTTATTTGATAAACAATATGCTTTTCTCATTATAGATATATAAAAATGAATTACCAATGTAATTATCATATTAAGAATCTCACATGAAGAAAAAGAAATGAGTACATTTTCAAATGTCTTATCGAACAACCTATTAAAGTTATAAGTAGACTTTTAAAATTAAGATATTTTTACAGTATCCATAAATAGAATAAAGTTAAATAACTTACCTTTGAATACTTTGAGGGAGCAAAATCTTTTCTTGATATAGCATGGATCCATTTTTTTCGAAGGGAGTCCTCTTTGGGGAATGCGAACATTTGCAATTTTTCAGTACCTTTATAATTGCTATTGCAATTCGGTACAACGCATGTGTAGACCATTTTGTAAACTTATTCAGAATAGTTTTAAAAAAATTAAAAATCTTTAATAAAAAAGCGAACAAGCAGGTATCCGCACAGACACAAGCACCAAAATGGCGTAGGCGAGTAACTGATCGAACTTGAATTCAAGTAGGTTTTCTATCCCTACTATGTGTGATGTCACAAGCCTCTATCACGTTGGAGTCACCAGGCCTTGATCTCTAGGAGGTGATGCTTCAGCACAACAGATGAGTCAATATTTTATCAATCGCCCATGAATGATACTAACCTTTGGTTTTTTTTTAAGGACTTGCTACTAACTCTTCGCTCTTTTAGCACAGATGCCTCATACACGATTGAGCATTTTTTTTCTGATGTTGAGGAAAATATAACATTTTGCCTTTTTACAGAACAACAAAAAATATTTTTGTGAAACGGCTTTTGACAGGAGCTGCCAAATTATTTATTCAGTCTCAGAGCGGTATAAACTCTTACAATTTGATAAAAACGATACTTATTCAGGAGTTCCGAAAAAAATAAACCAAGCTCAATTACATAGGAAATTACGAAATAGAAAAATGAGTCGTGTTCGAGAATTAGGAAATCGTGGTCAAGTATTTCTTGACGAAACTTCAACTATAGATTACTGCATCAACGGAATAAACGATTCGCCTTCAAATAAGTTAATATTATACGGATGGGTTCGACAATTCAGAAATTTGAAGATAAATTAGGAATTTACGAAAAAATATTTCAAAACTAAAGTAAAAATCGTTCACTTTATGATATTTCGCGTAACTCAAACTTTAGTAGCCACCACCGTAATGTTGAAAGTATTTCATAGAATTGTTGTGTAGACTGTGATCTGGTTAGATAAAAAATCAATCTTTTGCAACGCTAAGCCTATTTTATTTATGCACCCTTTTTTGTTGGGATACAGCTCTCAACTCTAAAATTTTACAAATTTTTACAGATGGCGCTACAGTGCGCTGATGACGTAACATACAATATAACAAAAAAAAATTTCTAGTTTAACCACTCTGACCTTACCGTCACTTTCATAAATAACCTCCAAAATTATTGCCATTGCCCATTTACAGGGAGGCAAATCATTTCCCTTTAATAGCACTAAACATCCTACGTTAACAGTATTGTTTTCAAACTGCCACTTGTTTCTCTGTGGTAAATGATTTAGATAATCATTTGTCCAGCGTTTCTAAATACTAACTTGTACATACACTGGTGTCCAAAAGTTAAGCATAATTGATAATTATGTGAATAGAGAAGGAACTGTAAATCAGAATGGCGGGAAACGTGATATGCGAGTGTAAAATGGTTATAAAATAAAAAAGCAAATCAAAAGAATGATAATAATTAATTTTATAATCCAAAGTAGCAGTTTGAAAGAAAACTGAGCATAGCAAGGATTCACACTTTAAAGAAAAAATTAAAGAAAACATTAAATAAAATACTGATTCTGCAGTTTAATAAGGCGTGTGGTAACCTCTGACAGCCAGGCACGCTGCACAGCGATTTACCATACTTGCTATGAGATGATGAATGAGTTGTGGGCTCAAACGGTTCCAAGCTTCTTGGAGAGCTCTCTTCAGTTCTGTAACGGAGTTTGGTGGGTGCCAAAGGGCTGCAATTTGTCTCCCGAGCATATCCCATACATGCTCTATAGGATTTAAATCAGGGGAGTTGGCGGGCCACGACATGCGCTGGATGTTTTCCGTTTCAAGGGAGTCATCAATCAGCACCGCTCGGTGACATGGCGCATTATCATCCATGAATATAAAGTCAGGACCGACAGCACCTCGAAACAAGCGAACATAAGGCTCAAGAACTTCGTATCTGTATCTTTGAGCAGTCACAGACCCCGTGTCAAAGAAATGGAGGTCTGCGCGGCCGTCCATCAAGATGCCTGCCTATACCATTACTCCCCTTGATGGAAAATGATGTCTTTCCCTTATGATTCTTGGTTCAAAACGTATTCCACGTTCTCTCCATATCGTTACACGCCTAGAATCACTACTCAGACTAAACCGGGACTCGTCACTGAACATCACATTGGCATACTCTCCCACACTCCAATGTTGATATTTCAAACTCTAGTTCAAACGAGCGCGTTCATGCGCAGACGTGAGGGGAATGCAAACTGCTGGCCTTCTGGCATACAGGCCAGCATGATTGAATCTCCTGTAAAAGTTTGTCTCAAAATTCGTATTCCTGTGGCGACTGTGAGCGCCGAACCTAGTGCTCTGGCAATACTGCCCCTCTGACGTCGCGCACTTATTACTATATATCGGTCTTGGCGTGGGGTTGTGACTCTTGGTCGACCTGATACTGGTTGTCGGGTAACATCTCCCGTTCTTTTAAACCTCTGCCACAGTCTTGAGATCACAGATTGGTCCACATTCAGAATTCGAGACACTTTGGTTTGTGATCGTGAGGATTCCAGCATTCCAACGATTCTTCCTTTCGTAAACATGTCCAATTGGCGTCTTTGTGCCATCATTCACCTTGTTTGATGTTTAACACCGTTTCTTCTCTCAGCAGTTGCACGAAGCTTGTCTGAACTGCCTATGCTGCGTGAATCGGTTTCTGCGCGTTCCGACATGCGCAGGTGTTTCACACAGGACGTAGTTGAATGAAAAGTTTTGCATAAACCCAATGTTTCTTCTTCACCCAATTAATATCCGCAAGAAATTTGGAATAATTTCACGAATATTTACTCCCATGTTTTTCGCATTTTACCATTTATGCTTAACTTTTGGACATCAGTGTACTTTGTTGTATACTGCCACCTAGATAGCCTATTATCTGAAATATCTAAAATTTCGGGCTCAGGTATTGCACTGATTGATCGACCAATAATGAAGTTTCCTGGAGTTAAAACTTCATATTCATTAATATTATCTGACAATGGGACTAATGGACGTGAATTAAGGATACCTTCAATTTGAACTAATATTGTCTCGAATTCTTCGAAAGTTATTTTACTATTAACTAGAGTTCTGTAGAGATGGTGTTTGAATGATTTTACCTCTGCCTTCCACAAATCAACAAAATTAGGAGAGAGAGAGGAGGGATAAATTTTCACTGGATCGCTTCTGAAGCAAAATAATTTACTGTCTCGTTTTTGTTACAAATTAATTTTATGAAACTATTTAAATCTGAAGACGCGCCTTTAAAATATGATTAGTGTTGAAATGCAACGTCTACGGGCACATAGCCTTTTCAGAGTTGCAATAAATACTTCAGTAATTAATTCTATCAACGCCTCTAAATGAATAGCTTTAGTAGCCAAACATATAAAAATTGCTACATAAACTTTTGATTTTTAAGTTTATTTGAAATGGTCCTCAAAAATCCACCCTAGAGTTTACAAACGGCGCACTTGGAATTACTTTCTCTGATGGCAGATTTCCCATTATTTAATCTACCCCGGAAGGCTTCTGTCTAAAGCATCCAATACAATCATATACTGTTTTTCGTGTAATACCCTTGCCATTAATGGGCCAAAACTGTATTCTAATTTGATGTACTAAACCCTGAGCACCAATATGAAAATGCTCAAAAAGTAATTTAGTAAATTTATGCTTACTTGGTAAAATTATTTGATGTTTTACCTCAAATGGTAAATCAGCATTTTTAAGCCTTCCGCCAACTGAGTAAAAGAAGGAGAAGTTAAGAAAGGATCCATAGCTTTTAATTTACTTGTTTTTTGAAACACCTTTACCTTTTTCAAAGCATCGATTTCTGCTCCACTCAATTGTGCTATTCTAGCTAAAAATTCAGCACTTTTCTTTAACCCGTTCAGGACCATGATCACATATCTATGATCACGCGTTTCTCCCTCCAGAGCCCACGGTATCATATATGTGATTGCGCTTTCCCTTCTCTGAGGCCCATGATCACACCGGTGGGATCAGAGTTTGGAACGTTTTTCTATTAATTTTTACAAAACACTAGTTGGTGGTTAAAGTCCCTTTTTTCAAATAATGTTTAACAAAACTTTGAATTTCAATACGTGCTTTCGGCTTCATGTATTTTTTAAAATTATATCCGGGATATTTATGAATGTAAGCAACTGTAAATGTTGAGATTTTTCGCGAGTATCGGGCATTTAAGGGTTTGTGATTTATTGCGCTCTGGATTTCTGTTTATATTTTGACTAAGTTGGAAAAGAAGGAAAGTTTATTAGTTTATTGGGCATCAGACATTCATAATAGTAGTTTCAGTATTTATTTTATTTGTGGCTCCTATATTTACATCTATAATTTTAATACTCAAAAAACATTTAAAAAGCATATCTTCATAGAAAAACGCGATGACTCATTTTTAATTCGGTTAGAACAAACGATTCTTTTTCGTTGTTTTCGTATTTAGAATTGCCACAACCATCAGAACAGAAAATATAATACAAAAGTGATACTAAGGAAGCAAAAAACATTAGAAGAATTTTTTTTTTGAGACTCTAGGTAGACTCCTTGTGTGCTAACAAGTATAACACAAGGCTTACAAACGTAAGTCAATACTCAATCAATAGTGGTAGGAAGTTTTAAGTACAGGGATACAAGCACAAATGGGAATCAAAAGGTAAAAAGAAACAAGAAGGGATGCAAATACAATAAACACGGAACAAAATACAAGATTGCTCACGTGCAAAAACGGAGACATTCAGTAATTAAAATTATACAATGGTGGAGGTTTGGAAGCACATTTGTGATTAGAATAAGGTTTTCAAAATACAAATGCATAAAAAGCATACATACACACAAATACTTAAGGTGCCTGACTAGTGCAAAATCATCCATTTTAATGAAAATGACAAAAAAATTTTACTTGATATTTTTAATATTTGAATTTTCTTCTTTCTAAAAATACCTTACTTTTGCTTGTACTCCAATTATTTACGAAGTTATAGCAGTTTTTATGTCAAGTGAGAACAACAAAAATGAACCGGAAGTTAGAAATCGAAACCGGAAGTGCTTTGAATTTGAAAGATTTTTACTCTTTTTTGGAGTTTTATTGAGTTCATTAATAAAATATTAATTTTGGTAACCTTAAAAATGAATATGGTGATATTTTTTTTTAAATTATTTAATAGTTTTTAGTAAAATTTGGCAACAACTTTACAGGTTTGTTGTTATATTTCGATTTGTTTATGTTCTAGCCACTCGTTCTTCGCTCCTCATTTAACTTATTATTTTGATATATTTTATAAAAAAACTGTCTTTTTAAAGACAAAATATTGATTAATTATGGCTAAATCAAGATCTGGAAGGTCTAAGAAGCGCCGATTTACTGGAAATCGTTATACAATTCATGCTACTATTAATGAGAATGATGAAACATATCTGAGCTCAATTCTACTGAATCCGCTAGTGCCAAAAAATTGGAATCAAGCCATACAAGTTTGGAAATTTTCTCAGAAAGGTTATTTGAAACTTATGAAGACAATAGAATTGTCAGTTTGACAACTTTGATTTCATTGTTTGCCATAGTTTGCTGCCCTGATTGTTATTCTCAGGGCTTGGAACTTATAGAAGACTCTGTCAGTGGATTATGCTCACATATGAACCTAAAGTGCAAAAATTGTTCCTTCTTTAAAGGTTTCCCTACGACAGAGAAGATGAAAGGTTCTTGTCTGATAAACTCTTCAATTGTTTTGGGGCTAAGGATAATCGGGAAAGGATTTTCAGCTGGCAAAAAGTTATGTGCTTTCCTGGGTTTACCTTTCCTATCAAAATTTGCTTTCCGCAATCAAGAAAGGAAACCGTTGAAAGCAACTGAACGCGTTGTTCAAGAAAACATCAATGCTGCATTGAGTGAAATCAAAGGCTCAAATAGTTTCACTAAATGTGGAATATCTATTGACGGTACTTGGCAACGCAGAGGCTACTCATCTTTGAATGGGTGTGTAAGTGCCATATCGGTTGACACCGGTAAAATTTTAGACATTGAAGTTATGACGCAATATTGCCATATATGCGCGAAAGGCAATAACCAATCATCGAAACATGTATGTTCGAACTATAAAGGTTCCGCTGGGAACATAGAGATTGTTGGAGCCTACCGTATATTTGAGAGATCAAATGTAAGGATGTGCAGTACAATGAATACTACGGAGATGGGAATTCGAAAGGATATGAAGCTGTTAAAAACTTTTATGGAATTAATACAGTAACCAAACTCGAGTGTATTGGCCATGTTCAGAAACGTGTGGGGGGGGGGCGGTTGCGTCAATTAAAAAAAAACGATGAAAGGTTTAGGAGGGAAAAATAAATTAACTGATAAATTAATTGACAGAATCCAGAACTATTATGGAATAGCTATTCGAAGCAATGTAGGTAATCTACAAAATATGATGAGTTGTGTAATAGCTGCATTTTTCCACTGTGTATCTGGAAAAAACAATTCTTTGCAAGGACAGTCTCCTGAAGGATCTGAGAGTTGGTGTCGTTACCAAAGGGCAAAAGCAGCTGGGAGTCCTCTCAAAGAAAATAAGCTAGGACTTCCTAATAAAATTATAAACCAAATAAAACCTACATATCTAAAACTGCATAATGAAACGTTGTTGAAAAAATGTCTTCGTGGTAAGACACAAAATTGTAACGAAAGTTATAAGAACATTTTGTGGAATATTGTTCCCAAAAATATATTTATTGGACTGCAAACATTTCGTTTGGGTGCATTATTAGCTCTGATACTTTTTAATTCTGGTTATGCTGGTATATTATCAGTGATTCGAAATGTAAATGGTTCCCTTCCTGAAAGTGTTGTTCAAGAGTTACTTAAATTTGATAAACAACGGATTTCAACATCTTTAAGACATCTTTACCGATTGCAAAATTGTCACAAAAAAAAGAAAAGCAGCAAGGAAAACAAAAAGTACTAAGGATGAAAAAACAGAAGGCTTAGTATATTCATATGGAGGGTTTTAAAGTCTTCATTGCATGATTTTTATTCTAATTTATGATAACTTTTGTGATAAACAATGTTTTTTAAGAGCTTTTTCGTTAATGTTTACTGGTAAAACAACACAAATATATTTTGTATTAAATATTTCTTAACTTCTAAAATAATATGGTAGAATATATATTTGTTTTTCTATGTAAAATATTTTTATTTTTTAATGCAATAAGGTTTTTTTAAAGTGCTTTTTATATGTCTAATCTGTAGTTCGTAAACTATGTACTTAGACTTTAAGAAAAAGCTTTTTGACACTATAAAATTGTTAAAAATATTAAAAGATAAAAGTTTGAAGAAAGTATATAATATTCATAATTGCTTTGAAAAGGTTTGTTTTTTTTATATAGAGAGGTTTTAGGTTTTTTTAGCAGTATAGTTTTTTAAATTTTGAATTTTAAATCTTTAAATGCATTTTTCTCTGAAACAGCTTTTTTGATATTTTACAACACGGTAAGCATGATATCTCAAAAAGTTCTGTAGATAATTGTTTGAAATTTTGTATCATGGTTCATTATTATAGTATGTATGCTGAGACGTAGGTATTAAGAAAAAACAGCATGTTTACCTTTTTCATAATTTTTTTTCTGCGTGATAAATGTGAAATTTTTGAAAAATTTGCATTGCGTGCACTTTTTGACCTCTAGTTCAGTAATAAATTAAAGTTTTTCAAAGATATTAAGTCAAATCATTAGTAACTGTTTTCTGAGTAAAATTATATGGGTTTTTTAAAATGTTATGCATTAGAATTTATTTTACTATGTTTAACGTAACGTGCAAATAACGTCTAACATAAAATTGGCCATATATAAAAAAAATACACTGAAAGAATTTTTTTTTTTTTTTTTTTTTGCTATTTTTATTAGTTTTCATTTATAAGCAAACAAAAAATGAGTTTAAAAGTAAATTTTCAGCAAAATTTCAAAAAAATGTCTCCGCAGCTATTCAGGCCCCTTAAGAATATACACACAGACATATATATATATGCACTTGCAAAAAAAAAGGGAAAAAAACAGATGCATACATACACAGTAAATGTTAGAAAACACACAAAAAATAATAATAATAAAATAATAAAAAATATTTAAATTTACAATCTAAACAATACGAGAAAAAATGCTATTAATATATGAGCAAAACGGTGTATAAGAGGACTTGCTCTGAACAAAGGCAGAGAAAGGAGGAGGCCACGCTATATTGTTCTTTTGTAGGCAATTCATGAGAGTACGTCTTTCGGAAGAGAATTTAGCACAAGCAAATATTAGATGCTTGACATCCTGGACTGTGTCACTGGAGCAAGAACACTGGTCAGTAGGTGACAAATTGAAGCGTTTCAAATAGGCTTTAAAGTTTCCATGCCCAGTTAGAAACTAGGTAAGTATAAAATTAGGATGAAAGTGTTTAGCCTTTAAATGACTCTGAATAGAAGGAATAAATTCCTTGGTTAAGAGCGCATTATTTGATATTTGATATAATTTATTCCAATCAGAAATAATTTTTTCTTTTAAAATATTTTTATAATATGATTTCGGAATGCTCATGGGAATCAAATTGCTTAATTTTGTAGCTTCTTTTGCAAGCCAGTCAGCACGTTCATTGCCATAGATTCCCGTATGACCTCGAACGAAAGAAAAGAAAACTTTTACACCTCTGCTTCGAAGAAAATTGAGATCAACTTGCGTTTGAACAATCAGATGATTTTGAGAATCAATGTTATTTAAGGCATATAAAGATGAAATAGAATCCCTGCAAATTAAGAAATCCGATGAAAGGTTTTCGTTATTACAGATCCAAGAGACTGCTTGAGCTATGCAAAGTAATTCAGCCTGGAACACACTACATTCATCTCTTATTCTAAATTGGCGAGTTTCAATTTCAATAAAATCTTGAAAGATAACAAATGCAAAGCCAACCTTATTGTTGATTTTGCTACCATCTGTAAAGCAGACAACAGGAAAGTTGTCTTCAATATTTTTACGGTAATTAACAAAATTAAGGGGAAATCGTTCAGAAGGATGAGAAAGAACAGAAACTCACAGAGAACCATCTAGACTCTTATTGGTACAGTTCTTCGTTGCACTCTTGAATTCATTATTTCTGATAATAAAGATGTCAATAGGTGGGAAGCCCGAAATAGCAAACACAGCATCATAGGATATCGTTCGATACCCAGAAATAACTCGGAGAAGTATTCTTCGTTGAATCTTTCGCAAGAGCCGGAAATGTATTTTCTTCTTCAAGGCAGATCCCCATATTCGTGAACCATAACAGATAAATGGAACAATGCCTTGTTTATAAATGAGGGATGAGACATTGAACTTGATCCCAAAGCTATTTCTGGCAACCCTATTAAGCCCTAGCAGAATTTTTTCACATTTATTTGAAAGATGCAAAATATGTTGTTTCTAACAGTATTTACTATCAAGGACAATACCAAGATACTTTAGTTCCTTCACACAATCGAGAGGAATTCCATTAAGGGTGAGGTTGCTTGTGAGGGTGTTGTTTTCTCTCTTCTCCAAGATCATAACTTTTGACTTGACAGCATTAAACTCTAATTTAAAACTCTTTGCCCAGGTTGATACAAAGTCAAGGTTAAGCTGCGCATCTCTGCTTATATCATGAAAAGACTTTCCCTGAAAACAAAGAAGTAAGTCGTCAGCAAAAGCAATCGTTTCACAAGAGAAAGTCACGATTTTTTCCAAAAAAATCATTAATAATGATGCTCCAGAGAAAGGGTCCAGAAACGGATCCCTGAGGACATCCCTTGTTCAAAAATCTCTCTTTTGAGGAATGACCTAAG
The DNA here is from genome assembly GCA_019973975.1 of Trichonephila clavata. NCBI lineage: Eukaryota > Metazoa > Arthropoda > Arachnida > Araneae > Nephilidae > Trichonephila > Trichonephila clavata. The sequence goes on along the minus strand of BMAO01018675.1, from coordinate 19,696 downwards.
GATAAAGTCATAGATCTATCCTTCAAGAAGCTGGAAAAAAATTACGGCAAATAAGTTGTTAGTGATGTTAGATCTTTTTAAAAGGCTCAGAATACCAGGCCACCAAGCATTATCAAAAGCTCCTTTAATATCCAAGAAAACCAGGATTGTATGAAAAATTCTCTTTTATCCTTTTAAAACAATTTCATTAAGTTTCATCAAGGCATCCTCGGTACATTTTTGTGGCATAAAACCAAATTGATTTTTACTGAAAAAATTATCTTTGTGTAAACGCCAGGCCACTCTGTTGATAATGAGTCTTTCAAAACATTTACCCAAAGTTGACAGTAAACTGATACACCTAAGGTTGTCTAAATTAGGGATACGGACGTCGTTCACTTTGGGAATCAGGATAATCCTAGCTTTTTTTCCAACAGAGAGGAAAAGTCTTGAGACGAAGACATGAGTTAAAAACTTTTTAAAAAAAGACCAGGGTGCATCACATGCAATTTCTTGACAACTTCATTAGGAATAGAGTCAGGGCCAGGTGCCTTTTTTAACTTCAATTTACTTATAACAGCATCAATTTCATGGATGGTAAAAGGTGGGTCATTCTCTATGTTGCTATTGATAAGAGCGTCATTGCGTATTTCCTTGTGACAATCATCATCATTATGAATCGTCAGGAAAAGAATGGAAGATAATCTCATTAATTGTCTCTTCAAAAGAATTTTTTTTTTTAGTCACAGTTCCACATGGAAGAGCAATTCCACTGAGTTCAACTCTCTTCTGAAACTGCTGTTTGACGCCATAAGTATAAATATTTTTCCACACATTTATTTACATTAATTTCATCCAAAAATTCCCTCCATGAGCTTAATTTGGCATATAAAAGTTTTAAATTATAATTAGCTCTTAATTCTTGGTATTTACTTTTATAAATTTCTCCTAAAGCGATATTTTTACATCTCTGGAATCTTCGTCTTGCAGCATTAACGTACTTTCTCATGCACCTAATTTCTGTTGTCTACCAAGGAATTCTGTGCATCCCTTGCTTTTTAATTGGAATGGACATTTTACAAGAATTCTGAATTATAGAAAGGAGATCATTTACGAGATCATGCAAAGATTCTGGATTTTGGCAGGAGTCGATGAGATTACTAATTATTGACAGCAAGTTTTTCGATGAGTCATAGAAGAGCTTCCAGATCGCTTTTTTCAGATTAAAAATACAGACGTCACCATTTTTTGTTGGAGAATTGGCATTAAACACAATATCGAACTCAATTGCTTTGTGGTCGGAGAGAGAATCATAAGCAGGCAAATGCCAACAAGAAACATCTTCCAGCAAATCAGTTCCAACTGCAGTTACATCAATGTAGCTAGATCCTTGAGAGCCACAAAATGTAGGACCGCAATCTTCATTAATGACAAAGAGGTTATGGGCACTAATAAAATCGGTGAGCTTGGAACCTCTAGAGTCGGAAAGGGGACTGTGAACCATGTTTCAGATTTGTTATTGGCGTCCATTGACCAAACCAGTCTGTTAATGGGCATCTTGGAAAAAATTTGGTTAATTTTTTCTAAATCAAAATCAATATTCTTGGAGGGTTCGAAATAGTAGGAACCAAGCAAAAAGGATATTTTATTAATATTTAAACGTACTCTCACCATGTTGTAATCAAGGTGATTTAGATCTAGAAAGGTTGAAATATTTCTATTTCTGACAATATAATGGCTGCTTTAATTATATCGAAAGAAGGACTAAAGAAAACTCTGTAAGATGAAGGAAATCCAGGAAGAGTTCCCTTGTACGAATGAGGCTCTTGTACTAACGCAACATCAATATTTCAAGCTTCCATATTCAAAATAAGCTGCTGTGTAGCACTTTTTGATTTATGTAAATTAAGTTACAAAATATACGTAAATGTGGTTGAGGTAAAAACTATTCATAATTTGTTTGAGATGCAACGAGTTTCTCCATAAATTGATGACATTTACAGCAGCTGGAATAAGGTTTGTGATTAACATCCACTTTTTTTATTTGGGTCTCTTGTTTTCTTGTTGGATCTTATACAATTAATGCAAACCTGAGTAGAGAGATTGAATTCACTACTCTTGTGTTCTCCAGCACATTTGGAACAACACAAGCCATTTTCACATTCAGCAGCCTTATGATGATATCCAAGGCACTTAAAGCAGCGGTTAATGGCCAGGAAATCCTCGATTTTGCAAACATTCCAATTTACTCTCAGGAAGTTCATTTTAAGGCACAGTTTTCGACAAGTTGGACAATGCCGGGAGTTTTCGAATTTTTTAAGAGTGAAACGAATTTTTGTTTCCTCCCATAATTGTTCTTTCTTTCCCAATTCCGGATTCTGCTCCTTCAAAAGCTGGAGAACTTCATGGTCACTAATTTCATTCGGAAGATTTTTCAAAAGCACATTTGGATTTCTCATCCTTGGAGAAGACACTTGAAGAGAATTTGTTTTTTCCTTTATTGCCTTCGAAAATCTTTCTTTGTCCTCTTTTGATACACATTGCGCAAGTACTCGATTTTTATTGATGTTCCTCATCTTTTTTATTCCTACTTGAATTTGTCTAGGGTTTAACTGAGTTCTGATGATTTGTCGCACCTCATCAGATGTAAAATCATTTTTGTTAGAACATACAACAACGTTGCTCACTAAATTACTCCCTTTGGTAATGATAGATGGCGCCACGATCTCAGCATACAGTTTTGTACACGAAGCCGGGACATCATCGTTATTTTTTGCATCTCCAAATTTAATGCAAGCATTTGAAAAATGTAATTTCAGCCTCTTTCCCCTTTCGCAGGTCCTGAAGGGGTTAACTCATCTGCAGTTACATATTTATCCTTCTTACAAGGCTTTAATGTTATCAATGAATCTGAAAATAAAACTAAAAATTCTAATAATTTTTATGAAGTTATTTGTAATATTAAATATCAGGAATTAACTGGAATATTATCAATTATATCTGTGCACTTTCTTCAGATTTTTCGCAGGCACTTTCACTCAATCCTATTTCTTCATCGGAATCTAAATTAGGGCAAGACAGCTCACCCCCATCAAATTCCTTCTCAGAAATCTCTCGCAACAAATTATGCGGGTCTATTCGCAATATTTTCCCTATTAATCCTCTTGGGGAAACTTTGGGGCTAGCATTCACATTAATTCACAGCCTTTCAAGAAGAACACGTGATATATGTAAATTAGTTTGACTCTATAAAGTCTATAGGTTTTGTAGATGTTAGATAGAAGGAGACGTGAAGCTGTTAAGTAAGTGTGAATATTCAAGTATTTCCTTCACAAACCTAGCACGCGTTAAGGAAGTAATTGCTGAGAAAATTATTAGATTGAAGATTTAAGATAGTAGAATTAGAATTAGTATCGGTTCATTAGTGCTTGTTCTCCTTATCTATTTTTCGTAGTCGGGTTTATTTAGAGTGGGGTATTAGGAATATACGACGCTTTAGATATCACTTCTAGGTTTCCTCTTATAATTTCACTTGTGATTGTTTAAGTGTGCGTTCAAAGGCTACATAAAACTAATTGTTATTATGGAGTTTGTTCGTGATGCTTTGTTTCCCCCCACACCTAGAGCCGCGCAGGACGGAGAGAGAGGGGTGTCGATTAGACTACCACCCCCACAAAATTAGAAGTTTCATCAGGGCTAAGACCTGTTCTGCGAACCATAATTTCAGGGTGTCCGCTCTGCACAAGGTTCGAAAATCGAACTAAATTTTTTTATGAGCAGATAACCAAATGATACGTAACAAACTACTTAGACACAAAAATTTTCGAAAAAATAATTCGTTTCCGCTGTTAACCCAATAACACTGCATTCAAATAAATGTACAAAAGTACTTTGGGAAGTTTGTTTTACTGATGGTAATGATGAACGATAGCTATTTATGATAAATAAATTGCCTTGGTGTCTACAAGACACCAGCTGACTTTCTAGGTAGGGTTTGCAATCCCGTGTCATATTTTCAATCCCGGGATTTCGGGATTACATTATCCAAATCCCTGGATCCTGGGATCACGATTGGACTATTTATTAAAAATACTTGCATATTAGCATAGTTGAAATTGTATAATAAAACTGAAATATAATTAAAAATTAATTTAATATTATTTTAATGAAACAAAAAAATTAATTGATCATAAAAAAAACAAATAAAAATAGTACATAATAAAATTTTAAAAAAGGCATTTCTTCATTTCTTGTGTTTCTGTAAATAAGATATGCACAAGAAAAAATATAATACAATATTATTATAATTATTTTTAAAAAAAGAGCAGAAAGGGAGGAGGGGGAGACAAAATCACTATTGCAGTTACGAGAAAATTGCGAAACAGGAAACTAGCTTACTATGAATCATATTGTGATTAAAAACAGAATGGAACTAGAAAGGCCTCCTGTGTAGGTTTTTAAGAAGGAATTATAAGTAGGGCAGTGGCGTAACGTACACCTCCGCATCGCGGGGGGGGGGCAGGGCTCTAGAGAGCCCAAACCACCAGGTACCCACTGACACCAGGTACCCACCCTTTGTAAAATCTAATTTGGGGGCCCCAAAACTGACTTTGGGGGCCCCACTGAAGTATGGTAAGATTTTTCAGGAGACTGCAAAGTAACAGTTTATAGAAAAATGAAAAAAAAATAGAAAATAATATACATTTTTCAATAAGTTAAGTTCGCAACACTAAACAAACAACGGAAAGACTTTAAGTGAATTCCCTACAAGTTCAAAATTACTTTGAACTGAATTGCCATTATTATAGTTATGTTGCAACCTTTTATATCTTAAATTTGGGAGAAATTATTCCAAGTTCGGCTTGCTTGGTGGTCAGGGTCCGAGGGCCCCCTTGAGTTTGAAGGGCACCGCCTTGCCCATTGGTAACTACGCCAGTGAAAACACACACCCTCCTCTAGCGTTTAATCTTTTTCACGCTTCTTATTTTTGTTACAAATTGTCCTGCCACAAAAAAATGCATGTTCGAATTCTTTAGTAGTAGGTATTATCGTCATTAAATAGGGGTATGTTTTTTTTCAGGTAGTCACCACGTCTCCCTCCCTTTTCAAAAAAGAGACATTTCTTTTTGAATTTTTGATGGCAGTGTCTCAAATCATTGGAACATATACCTTTTTGATGACTTTATTTAGTTCTCCTCTAGCCTTAATGGTTTTTGTATATACCCTGATCCAGTTATTGAATCAGAATGTGAATCTCAAGTGTTACCTCATTTGAAATTGAAGATCCAGTTGCATGAGCTGTTAGTAATGCAATGGGATTTGAAGTGTCTTAAGTCTTCCAAGCAGGTCAGCTATTAATTAACGGCATTTAATTGAAGTAGGAACTGTGACAAAATCTATTCTTGTGATGATGCTTATATTATTGTGTAAGCATTGCAGAGAGCCACTTAGATGTTTGCGACGATCTCTGATACTGTGCATATATATTTTATATATATATAGCACTTATAATTACGCAAAAAAAATTCTACGTACATATTTCATAAACAAAATATAAATTTTTGAAAAATTAAATTCTTAAAAATTTTTTATGAGAAACAATTTTTTAAATATAATTTAGACAAAAATTAAATCCCGGAATTAGTTATTTTAATCAAGGGATTTCAGGATTGGAAAAAACACCGGGATCCAGGGATTTAGGAATTCCGAGATAGCGGGACTGAAAACCCTACTAGATATCTTCCAAAAATTCTAAATGCTTCTGTCCAAGTTAGCTGACACCGAAAAACCTCAGGGTGGGAGAAATGTCCGTTTTCTGACCCCACTCGTGATGAGGAGAAAGTTACAGAAGAAAATAAGAGAAAACATATCAAATTCCACGGTTTAACATATACACCCGCCTCGAACCCTTCAAGGTTCAGCACGTAAAAAAAGTAACATTAACCATATACAGTACAAAAAAGTAAATAAGATACATTAAATGTAATACCAGATTGATAATACTTTGAAAAAAAATTTCAAACTATAAATTCAGACAAAAATTAAATCCCGGGATTTGAAAAAATCACCCGGATTCCGGGGCTGCCAGCCCTAGTTTTAGGTATACCCCTTAAGACATGAATTATTTTTATCTTTAAATATTAAATTCTTCTGGTTATTAATACTATATTGACCCCAATGACACTAGGAAAAATAGTAAAAAAACTCCAACTTCCCTCTCCCCCTGGAATGTAGACGGTAACTGCACGATCATGCGGGTTGGGGGCGTTTTGCAGCACCTGTGAAATTTTTTGGCTCTAATTTGATGTAAGAAACACACTTAATTCAACTAAAATTGTTACAAATAAGGAAATCATTGATGTAAATTAATTATTTTATTGGCTCAATATTTATTTCTTGTGAAAATCTTTAAAACATGTTTTTGTTTTTGATATGCACAAATATACTTTGCATTTTTCCCAACATGTTTTTGAACTGCTTTCGTAGTTTTCAAATCTGCACTTGCGAGGCCTTTAAATATCATCAACAGATCGAAAATGGCTATACTTATCAAGCCCTTTTATCCTAGAATGGCCAGGAAAAAAGGCATGACATGTATATTAGATGGATCATAACACTTCGATCTTTTTGCGAGTGGACAACACTATTATCTTCATCATGAGTTAAAATACTTTTGTTAGTAGGTAGAAAAGCTGCTACTTGAATGATCTCTTAACTTAAATTTTAAGCCATTCATTTTAATTTTTGGAGAAATTTTACTTGATATTGTACCTTGTTTGCTCAGAAACCAAGAACAATGAAATGAATGGGTTCAAGAAACTTTGATAGAAAAGAAGGATCCAAAATTGTCTTTCCATTTCAAATACTTCCATGTTTTCCTTCATCGCCCTCATCTGAACTTGATTCTCCTTTCAATATACATGATTCATGTGAAAGTGAAACTTAATAGCAAAAAAGAGCCAGAGAAAGAAAAAAGGAATTCGTCCATGGCAATCCCAAGGAAATATGTTTTTAATAATATAACAATATATTTCATTTTTATTTAGGCTTCTATCAACATTATTGAAACAAAAGAAAACTCATATGGAAATACAAAAGAAACTCATTTTAATAACATTGTTATATTATTAAAACTCATATGGTTTTAATAATATAACAACACATATATCGTTTTTATTCAGGCTTCAACATTATTGAAACACAAAAGGAAACTCTCATGGCAACACTTACCTTCATAGCTGCAGTGACTCAAGTAACGCTCGACCCGCACGATCATGCGTGTAACGAAATCCCGAGTCCTACAATCAACATTAATAGAGTAAAATTAATACTTTTTTCTATTTTACAATAATTTAAACCTTAATACAAAAATTTCTATCAAGCAATTAGAAATATATTGATAATTACCGTTTTACGACAAATAAAAAGAAGACGCGTTTTCGTTGTATTTGAAAACAAAGCTAGATTTGCCAGCTGAAAGTAAAACATGGAATACAATCACCTTCTGTTGATAAAAAGTTATACTTTACACTTTCTGCAAACACGCTCAATCATTGGATTCGGGATTTTCTTACATACGACTATTCCAGAAGCAAAAATGTATAAGAATGAACGATCGTGTGGATTGGGTCTTAAAAGGATATTTAGTTGTTAAATTTCTCCTGGTTAACCTAGAAACACAAAACTTTTACAATGTAATTACCATGGAAAATAATTAAAAGTCACGAAGAATTTTCAAATGCCCTGCAAAAAATGCGGAGTGAGTTATGGGTTTTATGGCGCCAATTTTGGCTAAGCTGCGCCAAACAATTTTTCAAATATTTAAAGTATAAAATTGCTAAAAGGTTTTAATAAAAACAGTTTTAAAAATGTAAAGTCATGAGTTGTGTGTAAAAAACAAGTTTTAAAATAAAAGTAAATAGATTTTTTGGTGGGGATTTCCTCCCTCAAGTCACAAAGTATGATTATTATGATTATTCACAAAGTATTATTTCTAATTCTGGTCGGTATTAAAAAGCTATAGTTCAATTCTTCCTCTTCAAACTCCTCTTCCTCTGATGTGTCCTGTATAAGTGTAATTTTCTTTGGTTTATATGGTGCCATCTTTATCTCTATTGCGTTAGAGTTCGTTTACCTCTCACCTTCAGATTTCCAAATCCAATACACCTTCTCAAGTTACATCCTTTGCAGTCCAAAAAAAAACGACCTTTTATTAAAGGTCGTTTTCTTTTGCAGTCCAAAAAAAAAAACGACCTTTAGTAAAAGGTCGTTTTTTTTTTTACTGCAAAGGATGTAACTTGAGAAGGTGTATTGGATTTGGAAATCTGAAGGTGAGAGGTACTTGTTTCAGTTAATTTAGCTGGAAGATTCTATCTTGATTTATTAACTATTGCTAGATTCGCTAAGTATGAAGGAACGTTTGTATTAAATGTAGGAATAGGTGGCCGAGATTCTGGTACTGTAGCAGTGGAAGGTATAGGTGTGCTTGAGTGGAAGAAGACGATGTGTGAAACTGTAGGAATAGTTGCAGATATACACTGCTGGCCACCGTAAATGCACCACCAAGAAAGACAAGAGACAGCACAACAAAACATGTTGACCAAGTATCAAATGATTAAATTTATAGACTTTTGTGAAGTGTGGTTCCTGCCAGAATCAGTAGCCAAAGTAGCCGCCACTGTTGGAGATCACCGCTGCCACACGCCTCGGCATTGATTCAAAGAGACTTTGGATGTGTTCTTGGGGTACACCAGACCAAGCAGCTTCCACACGTTGCCAAAGTTGATCTAAAGTGTGGCAGCTGGGGGTGTAATCTGGGTCAATCGTTGAGCAACCATGGACCACATGTTTTCTATCGAAAATCCGAAGAGCGAGCCGGCCAGAGAAGCAATTCAATCTGGTGATTGACGAAGAACCTTTGGACAATGCGTGCCACGTGTGGTCACGCATTATCCTGTTGAAATATGGCTGTGGCCAAGCCCTGAAGGTAAGGTTGGACAACTGGCTCCAACACCTCGGAGATGTAGCGCTGGCTGCTTAAAGTACCGGCAATGCGTACTAGAGGAGTGCGAGAGTGATATCCAATACCGTGCCCCATACCATAATACCCGGTGCAGGACCAGTGTGGCGGTGCATAACGCAGCTATTCAGCATCCTCTCTCCACGGTGTCTCCAGACTCGAATCCGACCATCGGGGTGTTTCAGACAGATGCGTGACTCGTCAGTAAAAACAACTTCATTCCATTCTGCCGCACCATTGGCGGCGGAGACGTCTGTGGTTCTGCGTCAAGGGCAGACCAAGCAATGGACGTCTTGCGGACAGACCACTCTGCTGTAAACGGCATCGAATGGTACGCGCAGACACTGAATGATGCGTTACAGACTCAATGTGATGTGCTATGGTTCGTGATGTGACTGAGCGATCCGTCACTGCCATGCGCACAATTTGCCTGTCCTCACGTGAAGTGGTGCACTGAGGTGGATGCGATCGACCACGTCGGTCCGTCGTACCCTCCTGCATCCAACGGTCACGTATCCGAATTACAGTTGTTTGGTTTCGTCCAACACGACTACCGATTTCCCTGAAAGATAATCCACAATCTCGGTAGGCCACTATCCTTCCTTTGTACTTGGTCAAAAGCTGATCGCTGTTTTCTACGAGACATAACTGATTGTTTTTTGAAAAAGCCACAAGAAAAACTCAATTGCCGAACTTGAAATCGTCGAAATCTCCAAGCCTTAAATAGCGCTTTGAGGTGGCGCCACAGGCGTGCGTGATGCTTGTCTGCTCTGAAATTCTAATCATTTGCATATCTCCCCTCCGCTAATGCATGTTGTAAATTTCATGTTATTTGCGTGCTTCCTTCAGGGTGTTGCATTTGCGGTGGCCAGCGGTGTATTTTGTTTCGAAAGGAGGGATGAAGATGTTTGAAATAATTGTAAGGGTGGGCATTTGATTTTTGTAATATTTTCATCCGTTTGTGTTGTAGTGATAGCACTTGCGGGTTTGGCAGCTTGGGTGTAAGTTTGGGATGATTGTGGGGCTATTAATTTTCGGGCTTCTAAGTACGATATATTTCTATTAGTTTTAATTGTTTGGATTTCTTTTTCGGTTTTCCATTTAGGACACTGTTTTAAGTCGGAGGAATGAGGTTGTGAACAATTGACGCATTTCGGCTCTAGACTGCAATCCGTGGAAAGGTGTCCAGCGGATGCACATCTAGAGCATGGTAATTGACCACGATAGGAAGTTTGGGAGTGTCCGAACCTCTGACACTTGAAACAGCGCAGAAGATTCGGAATGTAAGGGTGAATCTTACAGTTGATGTATCCGGCTTTAATTGTTGTGGATAGTTTCGGGCTATTGAAAGTTAAGTTAAACGAGGCTTACAGTAGTCGCATATGATGTGTAAATCTGACATGTTTTCGTGGTAAATACGCAATCATAACTTAAATCCTGAAAAAATGAATCGGTTAGGATTGGAAATAATTTTGTATCGGATAATTCTATCCTTCATGAAAATTTTATTTAATTAACACAAAGAGTAATGCAATTTTCTATCAAAAATTATTATTCTTGTTCAATTTTGGGGAAGAGTGTAGACTTATGATAACTATGGTGTAAGAGCTGAAGACCTTGTCAGATAGGTCACATGGATGGGCCGTGAATATTCCGAGTGTGACGTCAAAAAAAACTCAGAATTATTGCGATTTTAAAATTTTTTAAATAGTTCAGTAAAATAGTAGTGGGGCACCCAGAAACTGGAAACCCTGCCTGTTTGTAGAGAAAACGGTGACAACACAGCATGTCCTGGTCCTGTAGGTGCAAATGAGGCGGAGGTAGGGTAGAAAGAAATAATTAAACTAACTTTCCAGGGGGAGTGTCGAGAACGAACATAGTTAACTCCGAACTAAGCGAAGAGGGGGGGGGAGGATTCCCCAAGTATCATCATCCCATCTCACTTAGTTCGTGACGCCATCAAACCTTCAAACCCCATAGGATTAACATGGGGTTTTTAGTTTTAGCGACGAATTCCCTTTCTAGCCCACTACCATAGAACAAATTGAACAAAAACATGTAGCTCAAAGAGAAGAACCTACGGTTTGAGTTTCAAAACACAGACTCAAAAACCCTCGGAGATATGAGGATTTTTTAAAAATTTTTAAATATTTTAATAACGTGAAATGTCTGGGGGGAGGAAATATAATTAATGCAATAAAATTATATGCGCAGAAAGAGCTCATAGAAATATCAATCGAATCGGGCAGGTATGGATGAACAAAGTGTAGTAGGATTCGAGATATAAAGGAAACTAGCTTTCATGGCCCGGCGTTGCACGGGCTTCTACCGAGGGTATAACTTAATCCCATGTTAATTTCCTCATTTTATTCTAACGCCAACACTTTTGTGGGGTTTCACGCGTACGATGTGAGTGCATGACCCGTGAGTGCGTGTCATGGCTTTGTTGCTTAACATTTTCCCTTCTCTTCACAAATTCTCGATCCTAGTACCACTGAAGACCCGCAGTGTAGGGGCGCAATGCACGTAAAATCTGTCGAGAGCACAAACGTCCTCCCGTTGGTGTGGTGGTGTAGTTAGGAGAGGGGGTGCCAGCTCAGGTGTCGTCCACGTCACTTGACTATGGTTCAAAATTACGTGGACCGTCCCCAAAAGGCCTCGTGTAGTTGAACAGTGGGACGTTAATATTCACTCAATCTTCACAAATTCAGCACTTAAAATATTATTTTCCAAAATTACTTTGATTTCTTTCCTCCCCGCTTAGCCCGGCGTTGCACGGGCTTTTACCGAGTGAATAACTTCACCCTCATGGAAATTTCGTGTTTCCCTCAGGCCGATAGCACGTGTGTGTGTGTGTGTGCGTGCGTGCGTGCGTGCGTGCGTGCGTGCGCGCGCGATGTGAGTGATTTCTTTAACTATGTCATAAAAACTCCATTTTTCGAAATTTGTTCTTGCGTTGGTGTGATGTGGTAATTCTTAAAGATGGGTGAATGCTCAGGTATCGTCCTCGTCACTTGAGCATGGTTGAAAATTTCGAGGTCCGTCACCAAAAACCCTTGAATAGGCAAACAGTGCGAATTTAAAAATCACCCACTTCACTTTCCAATTCTTTCCTTTTCCTAAGTCAATAACTTCATCCCCATGGAAATTTCGTGTTTCCCTCAGGCCGATAGCACTTGTGTGTGTGTGTATGCGCGCGATGTGAGTGATTTCTTTAACTATGTCACAAAAACTCCCTTTTTCGAAATTTGTTCTTGCGTTGGGGTATGGTGTGGTAATTATTAAAGATGGGTGAAAGCTCAGGTGTCATCCTCGTCACTTGAGAATGGTTGAAAATTTCGAGGTCCGTCACCAAAAATTCTCGAATAGGCAAACAGGGTGAATTTTAAAATCACCCTCTCACTTTCCAATTCTTTCGTTGCAATTTTTTATTTCCCGGAAACGAAAATGTAGTCTTTTTAAAAATAGTTGTATGCTGAAAAAAAGACAGAAAGTACAAATTTTTCAAATTACAAAATTTCACTACTATTTTAATTCTTGGAGTAAAATTGTGAGGATTTTTTGAAATATTCGACTCGGGGGAAAAAAGTTTCATGCAATTACCTTTATAAAAGAAGAAATTATTAAATGATTTATTTAAGTATTTTGAGTGTTTTATTGAAATTTGTTCAAAAAAGTTTTTGGCTTTTTTTTAAAATCCCTGATTCTAAAAGTTTTAAATTAAAAATTTCGAAGTCCGTCGCCAAAAAACTCTGGAGTAGGTGAACAGTGCGACTTTTTAAAAATCCCTCACTCACATTTCAATTCTTTCGTTGCAATTTTTTAGGCCCCGGAAACGAAAAGGTAGCTTTTTTAAAAATAGTTGTATGTTAAAAAAAAACAGAAGTAGAAATTTTTAAAATTACAAAATTTCACTACTATTTTAAATCTTGAAGTAAAATTGGGAGGATTTTTTGAAATGTTCGACCACACGGAAAAATAGTTTCATGCAATTATATCTTTACGAATGAAGAATTTATTAAATGATTGATTTAAGTATTTTGATTGTTTTATTAAAATTCATTCAAAGAAGTTTTCGGCTTTTTATTTTTTAAATCACTGATTCTAAAAGTTTTCAAAATAATTTTTATTTAAACGCAACGATATTGATTCATATGAGAAAAAATCATAAAATATGCAAAACATCATTGTTTTGTAAAAAAAAAAGTTTTTTTTTTCCTATAAAATTCTTTAAAGAAATATAGTTTTGGGCATTTTATTTTTTTAACCATTGATTCTAAATGATCAATGACTTTTTTAAAAATCATTTTCATTTAAATGCATCGATATTTATTCATTTTAGAAGAAATCATAAAATAGGCAAAGTATTATTATTTTGAAAAAAAAATCCGAATCGTGACAAATAACTGATGTTTCGTATTTAATTTATTCAATCACTGATATTAAAAGAGCAAAGTATGAATCTTTTTAGTTCAGATGGTTTACTTATCATAGATATAAGAAATCCTTATACGTAACGATTGAAAAATTTCGATTAATATTTTACAGAAAACAATTCTTTTTTACTTAAAAAAATGTATATTTAAAGCAACAAAGAAAACGTTCTGATATAATATATTACGAAAAACCAAGCATATTCATTATTTTAACAATAATTATTTTCTTAGAGCTTAAAATAATACAAAGGGTTTGTGTGTATGTGTGGTATTTTCATTTGCCAATGAATCGTTATATACTGGTAGCTAAAGCATAGTCCAAAAACTATAATCTATCGTTTTATCCAGAAAAAAACAGGTTATACAGTGTTGTCATTACATAAATAATCTAGTAATGAATAACGGAAAAAATATTGCTTTAGTTTCGTAAAATATATATTATTTTAAATCCATTTTCTAAAAAAATAAATACAAAAATTCTCACCGTTAATTATCGAAAGGACTATTCATGTTTCCATTTCGTTGTTTTTGAATGTTAGATTAAAAATATATAAGAATGAAAAAGCCTGGAAATTTATTTACATTCACTGCACAAAATCATTCAAAAAGAAAATAATACTGTGTGTGAGGCTAAAATATGTTTCAGAATTATATTTTTTTACAGTATTTTTTAATCCAATTTTCTTTAAAAAATCTTCCTTAAAGAATAAGGAAAACTGTCAAAAAAAAAAAAAAAAGCTAGAACACTTTAAAATGTTTATCTGTAATGAATTAAACACTTTTATGGATAGCAAATAACTTTAGCCATGAGAGAGAGCATGAAAAAAAGGGAATTCCCCCCTTTCTCCATTACTCAAGAAGAGCACTTTGACCTTGACCACTGAGTGTTAAACAGAGCTAAAAAAAATGATTCTCGCGCATGCGAAAATCACAAAAAAAATTTTTAAATCCGTAATTTTTAAGCAATTTTTTCAATCTTCGTACAGATTACGGATGATATTTTTTTACACACGGAAAAAAAGTTTCGTGCGATAATTTTAATAAATAACGAAGTACTTCAACATTGAGTAAAAATTTGGTCTAATATTTAAAAAATCGCAGAAAAAAAAGTTTTGGTCATTTTATTTCAAACGGTACTTTACGAAAATCACAAAAAAAATTTTAAAATCCGTAATTTTTAAGCAATTTTTTCAATCTTCGTACAGATTACGGATGATATGTTTTTACACACGGTAAAAAAGTTTTGTGAGATAATTTTAATAAGTAACGAAGTTATTCAACGTTGAATAAAAATTTGGTCTAATATTTAAAAAATCGCAGAAAAAAAAGTTTTGGTCATTTTATTTTTTAAATGAATGGATCTAAAAGAGAAAGGCTTGAAGTTAATTAGTGTAGAATATCGAATTAATATCACGAAAATACATTCATACGCAACGATTTAGAAATAATTTTCATAAAAACGCATAAAACTATTCTGATGCTTCATTTTAAAAAAAATCATTTTTTTTATAATAGATAGTTTTCAGGAATCTAAAATAATAAAATATTTTTAGGTTTTCATTAATTAATCAATCGTTACTTACAGTTAGCTAAAAATGTCTCTCTAGAACGTATTTTTATCCTAAATAATAGGCGATATAATTTTTATTAACAAAAAATTAATTTAATAATAAAATAATAGAAACATTCCTTTGATTTTAAAAAAATATATATTAATTTAAATCCATTATCAATAAATACTAATAAAAAAAATTCTACATATAATACTTGAAAAGTTTGGGTGTTTGATTAAACATATGTAAGTGTTAAAAATCCAATTTTGGGGGAAAACCTAGTTATATGATAACATTCACTGAAAAAAACATTCAAAAAGAAAATAATACTATTTCATAAAAACATTTAATATTTTTAATTTTAATTTTATAGTTTTTCATTCCACTCTGTGTTAATTAAATTATTTAAACACGTATCTGCGAAAAAATGTATATTATAAAAAACTAACTTAATTATTTTCTAATAAAATTGATTAAAAATGCTGATTTAGCAATTAATTGAGACATACCATTTGCTTAAACAGCACTGAAAATGAGGTAAATTTCAGATCAGTGTGGATGCAGCAAGTGAATTCAATCATTGAAGAAGAGAGAATTAATTTACGTGGAAAAAATAAGCAAAAACGAACAAAATCTAATTCGCTAGATTTGAACCCAGACACAAGAAAGAATCAGATACTTTGCGAAAGCAACGCGCTATGCAACTACGCCACACAGACCCGTAACAGAGAGTGAAAATAGACAATAATAATGAATGGGAGGTTCAAATTGAAATTAATTTTTAGTTGAGGGGATCCACAGTATATTCACATAACTATTGAAAGATTTCGATTGAAGATTAAATTTAAATGTATCGCAAAAAATGTATTGATTTATGACATATTAAGAACACACAATTAATAATAAAGAATATATAATATATATGAGCATTAGTTTTTTTTTTCTTAGGAAGTTATGCAAAAAAAAGTTTCGAAATGGGCAAATTCTTCCATTTTATTATGAAATTATATGTCAAAAAAAATATATATACATTAGGCATTATTTTAAAGTAAACTATAAGTTTTATGAAAGAGAACAAAAATTTCGATACTGATAAATATTTTAAATGAATCTCAGAAATGCATTGAATGCATTTTATCATCTTAATCTGACATATATAGTTATTTAATTTTGAAAATTATAAAAAGAAAAATTGACGAAAAAGTAACTTTATCACTCGCATTTTTTTTTTACTCGCCAAAGTTACTGATTTCCCCCTGTTTAAGGCAGAATTTTGTTAGTGTAACCCTTGAGTTACATGCGGTCGAAGGCGAAACAGGTCAAAAGTCTTTGGTGCAAAGCTAATTTTCGACGCCAATGTTTGGCTAAATGTAAAATCGCGTATTTTAAATTATTTTTAAATTCATTACCTTCATTTTAAGGGCATAATTTTTACGTTAACGCTCTCAAACATCACAAACTATTTGCAAAAATAACGTTCTTTGAAATAAAAATGTACAAATTACTACTTTTTAATTTATTTCTCAGAAAAACATCAGTTTCCGAAAATCACAAGATGTTTTTTAAAATCCGTAATTTTGAAGCAATTTTTTCAATCTTCGTATATGTTACGGATAATATTACTTTACACACGGAAAAAAGGTTTTGTGAGATTACCTTCATAAATGACGAAGTTATTCAATGTGAAGTAAAAATTGGGACTACTCCTTAAAAATTCTTTAAAAAAAAAGTTTCAAGAGTTTTATTTTTTAAATGAATGGATCTAAAAGAGAAAGGCTTGAAGTTAATTAGTGTAGAATATCGATTTAAAAACACGAAAAGTAATTCATACCCAACGATTTAGAAATAATTTTCATAAAAACGCTTCTGTTTTAACACTATTTTAAAAAATTCGAAAAAAATAGAAAATATCGTTATTTTACAAAAACAGTTATACCATATCGTGGCGAAAAAAATGATCTTTCCGATTCTGTAATTAATTTTTGTCTGATTTCCACACCGAAAATTGGATGACAATTTTAAGATGGTCGAAAACGTCGGATCACCGCTCGGCCGAAACGGAACGCAAGTTCGGCCAAGTAAACAACCGGTAGGAGTTAAAACAATTAGGCGTTTTAAGGTTTTTAATTAATATCTTTTTAACTAATTACAATATCGAAATATAAATGGGCAATACGGCTTCCCCGAAAAATTCCCGATCTTTTGGTACCTTCCGCGACTTTCTGCGTGGTGCGGTTCGTGAGAAGATAGACGCACATACATAGATAGATAGATACGTTTGTTTACCTTCGAATTTTAATACTGTAAGACTAGCTTTCATGGCCCGGCATTGCACGGGCTTATACCGAGGGTATAACTTAAGAGCGTCTTCGAAATTTCACAAATCTGCTTTATCCAACAGATGGCGTTGTTTGCAACTCGGATGACGTGATAAAGATGAAGCCTGTTTTCTGGACACCTATCGTTACTATAGCAACGGGGTGTGGTTTAAAAATGATTGACGGATGTAGTCGGCATGAGAGCGCATGCGCTCTTAGAAGAACCAGATCGAAGAGAGGAAAAACGTGTCAGCAGATGGGAGGAGGGAGGGGGGTGTGGAAAGAATGGGAAAGTTTTCTGCAAATAGTTTCAACATTTGAATAAGGTTCTGTCACTGCTGCACAAAATTGGGTGCGGAGACATTTTTTTTTTTTGAAAGCCGCGCTAGTGCATAGGTATCAAAATGTGCATTGCACTTCTAAGTATATATAGTTCTGGAATCTACTCAAAAATACAGTTTTTTCTGCAGAAATGATGAAGCTAATTGGTCTGGATTTGTCGTAAAACATAGGATATATTTGTTTAATTTGGGTATAATTATTATGTGAGTTTTTCCCATTCATATGGAAAATAATTCAGTGTAATGCACTTGATATTTTGTCACATGAATTATTGTATTTCAGGGTAGGCCTTTGAGTACAACATTTTTGAGGGAATTCTATTGTAGAATTTTACTGTTTCCTAGTTTCGGATGACATTTATCCCTTTTTGCGGAAATTGGTATTGTAGTTTAGAAATCATGTAATTCATTTCAACTTTTCTATAAAATCATCGTTATAAGGCTCCGGATTTTTAGGAAGAAAACGTTCAAATTGTCTCTTGACAAATACGTCTACATTGTCTTAGGTACCATAAACAGTTCACATAAGATTAAGAAGGGAAACGAAATATGGGTGGGGGTTTTAATTTTTCGACGAAGAATTTGGTAGATCTTTATTTGAAATTTAGAAAAAGTATTTTTTTCTTCGAGTTTTAGGGGATATTTGTTTTATTTATCTTTGTTATCTTTATTTATTTATCGATCTAATTCTCTTTGTTTGATAGAAATATGCAAAATTTTAATAAGTTTCTTTCTGCTCATATTTCTTAGATACAAATTGTATTTGAAATTGTCATAGAAGGATGCTTATCATGAAAATAAAGTTTCGATTTGAATCTTCAAAAAGAAAATGTCATTTTTCTTAGAAAATATTCACTAGAGCACTTTTTTTGTCGGTCCTTTTTTAACAGCATTCCATTTCTTGTTTTACAAATTAATGCTATTTCCAATCAGGGGCATAGTTACCGCGTACCAATGATACGGGGCCCCAAGTTTTGAGGGCGGGCACCCAAACGTGTAAGCAAAAAATAGCAGGGGTGGCCTTAGAGAGTGCCCTCAAGGATGATACAGGGTCCACTGAGGACCAGCTCTGCCAGTGTTTTCAATACTCATCAAAATGTGACACAAATTTCACAGCCTTCAATTAAATTATTATATTCATTGAATTAATTTTCAAACTAAGCTTCCTTTTTTTATTTCCTACGTGCAACGTTTTCAGAATATTTATTGTATATAGTCTGCATTTGTACTCTGATAATGTTATTTTTAGTATCGCCGATTATAAGCGGAAATAAAATCGGTGCATTTTTGTGATTGGCTCTTTTCTTTTGAATTTTTACTGCTTTGATCTAATTTTATAGTGACACGATTGCGATGCTTAAATTCCCCAAGGAGCGATGTGGAGAACAGTAGTGCGCTTTTGAAATCTGATGTTTCTATCAATTTTTTCATGAAATTATCTTCATAAGACTCATGATTTACAGAGGAAGTTCTTCAGTGAATTCACAAGCATGTTTATGATTGTTGTCTTAGATATCAAAAATAAAGTCCATCGGGCTAAGAAGAGGGAAGGGATTTTAAATTTTTTGAAGGAAAATTTAGTATATCTTCAGTTGAGACTTGAGGAAAAAAATAATTTCCGAAGTTTTATTTTTGTAGAGAGAAGTGGTGGAGGGAGACGATATATATATATATATATACGTGTATATATGAATATATATATACATATATATATATATATATATATATATATATATATATATATATATATAGTGTAATAAAATGGAAGAAAAACCAAAAAAGTCAATGGACTAAAAATGAGACCTATTATGATTTCTAAAGCTGTTATTGAATTAAGACCAGCAAATTTGGGTTATATATATATATATATCTATATATATAAAGGAGAAAGCGACTCACCCACTGACTGACTGACTGACTAATCACGATATCTCCGGAACTATTCAACCTACAGATATGAAAATTGGTAGGCATGTTCTTTTCATGGAGTAGAGATCCGCTAAGAACGGACTTTGCGAAATTCGAGCAGCAAGGGCGTTACGGTGATTAA
>BMAO01018674.1:0-50005 GCA_019973975.1 Trichonephila clavata | reverse complement strand
AAAAATGTGAAATTTTTTATTGCAATAACTTTTGATCTAATTGAAATTTTGAAAAGCGCTACATGTATTCGTGATCAGCGTCGGATTTTACATAAGAAAATTGAGTTTGGTTGGAATAGGAGTTAGAAATTTTTCCGTGTTCATGACGTCATCCCTGCCAAATATCCAAAAAATGTGAAAATTTTTATTGCAATAACTTTTGATCTAATTGAAATTTTGAAAAGCGCTACATGTATTCGTGATCAGCGTCGGATTTTACATAAGAAAATTGAGTTTGGTTGGAATAGGAGTTAGAAATGTTTTCCGTGTTCATGACGTCTCCCCTGCCAAATATCCAAAAAATGCGAAATTTTTTATTGCAATAACTTTGATCTAATTGAAATTTTGAAAAGCGCTACATGTATTCGTGATCAGCGTCGGATTTTACATAAGAAAATTGAGTTTGTTGGAATAGGAGTTAGAAATTTTTTCCCTGTTCATGACGTCTCCCCTGCCAAATATCCAAAAAATGTGAAATTTTTTATTGCAATAACTTTTGATCTAATTGAAATTTTGAAAAGCGCTACATGTATTCGTGATCAGCGTCGGATTTTACATAAGAAAATTGAGTTTGGTTGGAATAGGAGTTAGAAATGTTTTCCGTGTTCATGACGTCTCCCCTGCCAAATATCCAAAAAATGTGAAAATTTTTATTGCAATAACTTTTGATCTAATTGAAATTTTGAAAAGCGCTACATGTATTCGTGATCAGCGTCGGATTTTACATAAGAAAATTGAGTTTGGTTGGAATAGGAGTTAGAAATTTTTTCCCTGTTCATGACGTCTCCCCTGCCAAATATCCAAAAAATGTGAAATTTTTTATTGCAATAACTTTTGATCTAATTGAAATTTTGAAAAGCGCTACATGTATTCGTGATCAGCGTCGGATTTTACATAAGAAAATTGAGTTTGGTTGAATAGGAGTTAGAAATTTTTCCTGTTCATGACGTCTCCCCTGCCAAATATCCAAAAAATGTGAAATTTTTTATTGCAATAACTTTTGATCTAATTGAAATTTTGAAAAGCGCTACATGTATTCGTGATCAGCGTCGGATTTTACATAAGAAAATTGAGTTTGGTTGGAATAGGAGTTAGAAATTTTTTCCGTGTTCATGACACCTCCTGCCAAATATCCAAAAAATGTGAAATTTTTTATTGCAATAACTTTTGATCTAATTGAAATTTTGAAAAGCGCTACATGTATTCGTGATCAGCGTCGGATTTTACATAAGAAAATTGAGTTTGGTTGAATAGGAGTTAGAAATTTTTTCCTGTTCATGACGTCTCCCCTGCCAAATATCCAAAAAATGTGAAATTTTTTATTGCAATAACTTTTGATCTAATTGAAATTTTGAAAAGCGCTACATGTATTCGTGATCAGCGTCGGATTTTACATAAGAAAATTGAGTTTGGTTGGAATAGGAGTTAGAAATTTTTTCCTGTTCATGACGTCTCCCCTGCCAAATATCCAAAAAATGTGAAAATTTTTATTGCAATAACTTTTGATCTAATTGAAATTTTGAAAAGCGCTACATGTATTCGTGATCAGCGTCGGATTTTACATAAGAAAATTGAGTTTGGTTGAATAGGAGTTAGAAATTTTTCCGTGTTCATGACGTCTCCCCTGCCAAATATCCAAAAAATGTGAAATTTTTTATTGCAATAACTTTTGATCTAATTGAAATTTTGAAAAGCGCTACATGTATTCGTGATCAGCGTCGGATTTTACATAAGAAAATTGAGTTTGGTTGGAATAGGAGTTAGAAATTTTTTCGTGTTCATGACGTCTCCCTGCCAAATATCCAAAAAATGTGAAATTTTTTATTGCAATAACTTTTGATCTAATTGAAATTTTGAAAAGCGCTACATGTATTCGTGATCAGCGTCGGATTTTACATAAGAAAATTGAGTTTGGTTGAATAGGAGTTAGAAATTTTTTCCTGTTCATGACGTCTCCCCTGCCAAATATCCAAAAAATGTGAAATTTTTTATTGCAATAACTTTTGATCTAATTGAAATTTTGAAAAGCGCTACATGTATTCGTGATCAGCGTCGGATTTTACATAAGAAAATTGAGTTTGGTTGGAATAGGAGTTAGAAATTTTTTCCCTGTTCATGACGTCTCCCCTGCCAAATATCCAAAAAATGTGAAAATTTTTTATTGCAATAACTTTTGATCCAATTGAAATTTTGAAAAGCGCTACATGTATTCGTGATCAGCGTCGGATTTTACATAAGAAAATTGAGTTTGGTTGGAATAGGAGTTAGAAATTTTTTCCGTGTTCATGACGTCTCCCTGCCAAATATCCAAAAAATGTGAAATTTTTTATTGCAATAACTTTTGATCTAATTGAAATTTTGAAAAGCGCTACATGTATTCGTGATCAGCGTCGGATTTTACATAAGAAAATTGAGTTTGGTTGGAATAGGAGTTAGAAATTTTTCCGTGTTCATGACGTCTCCCTGCCAAATATCCAAAAAATGTGAAATTTTTTATTGCAATAACTTTTGATCTAATTGAAATTTTGAAAAGCGCTACATGTATTCGTGATCAGCGTCGGATTTTACATAAGAAAATTGAGTTTGGTTGGAATAGGAGTTAGAAATTTTTCCGTGTTCATGACGTCTCCCTGCCAAATATCCAAAAAATGTGAAATTTTTTATTGCAATAACTTTTGATCTAATTGAAATTTTGAAAAGCGCTACATGTATTCGTGATCAGCGTCGGATTTTACATAAGAAAATTGAGTTTGGTTGGAATAGGAGTTAGAAATTTTTTCCTGTTCATGACGTCTCCCCTGCCAAATATCCAAAAAATGTGAAATTTTTTATTGCAATAACTTTTGATCTAATTGAAATTTTGAAAAGCGCTACATGTATTCGTGATCAGCGTCGGATTTTACATAAGAAAATTGAGTTTGGTTGGAATAGGAGTTAGAAATTTTTCCTGTTCATGACGTCTCCCTGCCAAATATCCAAAAAATGTGAAATTTTTTATTGCAATAACTTTTGATCTAATTGAAATTTTGAAAAGCGCTACATGTATTCGTGATCAGCGTCGGATTTTACATAAGAAAATTGAGTTTGGTTGGAATAGGAGTTAGAAATTTTTTCCTGTTCATGACGTCTCCCCTGCCAAATATCCAAAAAATGTGAAATTTTTTATTGCAATAACTTTTGATCTAATTGAAATTTTGAAAAGCGCTACATGTATTCGTGATCAGCGTCGGATTTTACATAAGAAAATTGAGTTTGGTTGGAATAGGAGTTAGAAATTTTTTCCTGTTCATGACGTCTCCCCTGCCAAATATCCAAAAAATGTGAAATTTTTATTGCAATAACTTTTGATCTAATTGAAATTTTGAAAAGCGCTACATGTATTCGTGATCAGCGTCGGATTTTACATAAGAAAATTGAGTTTGGTTGAATAGGAGTTAGAAATTTTTTCCTGTTCATGACGTCTCCCTGCCAAATATCCAAAAAATGTGAAAATTTTTTATTGCAATAACTTTTGATCTAATTGAAATTTTGAAAAGCGCTACATGTATTCGTGATCAGCGTCGGATTTTACATAAGAAAATTGAGTTTGGTTGGAATAGGAGTTAGAAATGTTTTCCGTGTTCATGACGACTCCCCTGCCAAATATCCAAAAAATGTGAAATTTTTTATTGCAATAACTTTTGATCTAATTGAAATTTTGAAAAGCGCTACATGTATTCGTGATCAGCGTCAGATTTTACATAAGAAAATTGAGTTTGGTTTGAATAGGAGTTAGAAATATTTTCGGTGTTTATGACACCTCAAGAGCCAAATATCCAAAATATGTGAAATTTTTTTATTGCAATAACTTTTGATCCAATTGAAATTTTGAAAAGCGCTACATGTATTCGTGATCAGCGTCGGATTTTACCTAAGAAAATGAAGTTTGGTTGGAATAGGAGTTAGAAATGTTTTCCGTGTTCATGACGTCTCCCATGCCAAATATCCAAAAAATGTGAAAATTTTTTATTGCAATAACTTTTGATCTAATTGAAATTTTGAAAAGCGCTACATGTATTCGTGATCACCGTCGGATTTTACATAAGAAAATTGGGTTTGATTGGAATAGGAGTTAGAAATATTTTCGGTGTTCATGACACCTCAAGAGCCAAATATCCAAAAAATGTGAAATTTTTTTTGCATTAACTTTTGATCTAATTGAAATTTTGAAAAGCGCTACATGTATTCGTGATCAGCGTCGGATTTTACATAAGAAAATTGAGTTTTGTTGGAATAGGAGAATGAAATCAAAGACATGAAAGACGTAAACACTAATCAGTCAGTTTCTGCTTTGTGTTTGCTTGGTTTTCTATGCCTTACATATTGAGAGGATTAGGACGAATCATATGCAAATCGTTTTTTGCGTCTGGTTCTGTGACAACCTCTGTTAACCTCTTAACGGTTTTCTTTACTTAGAAATGTTTATTGTTCATTACCATCTAAATAAAATCACAATGCAAATTTGTAAAAAAAAACCCAATTTTCATTAAAAATTCCTTTTGTCATTAATTTGAATTTGAGTTTCGTTTATGGTGCAAGAGCCTTAATTCGACCATGCTGTAATAAAATCAATCGAAACAAAAGTACAAGTAAGAATGTATTAATTTTGGATATCAAATGACAGAATAAAAACTATTAAGTGGTTATATAAAAAAAACGAAGGTGAGATCCGCATGCCTCATGGCGGCCTTGGAAATGCGCGGACAAAGCTTTACTAATTTTCTTTCGACTAACTCGTCACGTTTCCCTTTTTTGCTTTGCAGAGTAAACCCGTTTTCACACTGCAGTGCTTTCATTCTTTAAGACGTGCGGTGGTGGTGTTTTGGTGTGAATTGTTTCCCCCTCCAACTGTTTTTGCCGGCGATTTGATCATGCGGTGTTTTAATGGAAACTGTTTTCATATCGTGCGGTGTTTTAATGGAAACTGTTTTCATATCGTGCGGTGTTTTAATGGAAACTGTTTTCATATGGTGTGGTGTTTTAATGGAAACTGTTTTCATATCGTGCGGTGTTTTACTGGAAATTGTTTTAATGGACACTGTTCCAACTGTTTTTGCCGGCGATTTGATCATGCGGTGTTTTAATGGAAACTGTTTTCATATCGTGCGGTGTTTTACTGGAAATTGTTTTAATGGACATTGTTTTAAAATCGTGCAAACATATACTACTGCAACGAGATGTCCATTCAGAACTTTTGCTTTATAGGAATTAAAAGTTTTAGTAGACATTATATTTAAATTCATATGCATGCAGAATTTTTCTAACGCCGAGTACCCAAGTCCCAAACTTAACATACCTTGCACTATTCTCATATTTACATCAAATGGAGCATTAAAAAATTGATGCTTGCTAACATTTGTTATTTGATGTAATTTAGTCTCAACCAACTGTTTTGAAGAATATGTTTCACTTTGGGTTTGGTCACAATTAATACATACAACATTCATTTTGAATGCCAGTCCATTTCTGTGACCAAAGCAAAGTTTCAAGGATGCACTATGACAAATACTGCATAAATGATTTGTAAACAAATTACTTAAACATTCAGTATCCACTATAATGTAATTTGGAACATTACTGAAATATTTACTTTTATCTGTAGTATTCTTTCTTGTATTCAAAACACTTGTTTTCTGAAGTCTTGTAGTTATATCAGGTAAAGGATGGTCATTAACATTGTCACTTTCAACAGTACTCCATCTTTTAGAAATATTGTTTCTCTTCGCAAGCTGCGAAAGTTTTTTCCGTGGCATTTTCTCAACAGAAAAAACTTAACTTGAACAAAGTAAACAAGCCTTTAAGCGATATAAATTATATGAGAATAAATATTGGTCTTGAGAAAGACCGTTTTTTTTTTTTTAATCAATTTTAGCTAAGTAACTATAAGCACACCAAAAATTCAAAATGTAAACAAACAGAAGCGATTTCAGTAGTGAAAGTTGAAGTTAATAATCACTTCTCAGCAAATATCGATTTTATTAAAAATATTAGTAATTAATTAAATTTAAGAATGGAAAAATGCTTTAAAATGAAACCAGAACTAACCACGCCCCCTCAGCTGTCAAATATCGGGTCTGATAGAAAATTTAAATTATCTTAAAAACTAATTGGTTAGCAGATCTGAAATTTGGGGCCAAGATTCCCAATTGTATGGGCTGCAGGAAAAGGCAAAAAAAAAATTTCGGTAAAATTGTCATTTTTACGGTAATGTGTAGCCTGTTAATGTTGAAAATCCAAATTCCGCAGATCAGATGTAGAAAATTGTAACTATACTTTTAAAGCTTTTTATCTTTTATGAGATAATTGCATCCAATTTTAATCCTATGGGGGTAGTAGCCTGGTGGTCAAGGAATCGCAAGGAGTAATGCTTGTTAAATCTGCCAAGAGTTTAAACATCCTCCCGTTGGCGTGGTGTGGTAGTTAGGAGATGGAGACGCCAGTTCAGGTGTCGTCATCGTCACTAGGGTTTCTGTTTTCCCGGGTTTTTTCCTTCACGGGAATGTAATTGTCATTCCCAGAATTCCCGGGAATACATAAAATTCAAAAAATTTATAAACAAGTTATTTTTAAATGAAATCTATAATTATATAAAATAAGGATATATATAAATTCCAAAATTATAATACGTACTTATATAATGAACTAAAAATACACAAAATATGTAATAAACTGATTATTCATTTTCAAAGTAGGATTTCAGATAGTATAAGCAATTTATAAATTTATCACTCAGTCTAGTTCTAAACTTTGTGACGAACAATCCGGCAGCAGAAAATGCTCTCTCGGGTTTTCTACTGCATAATTTTTTTGAGCAAATTTTTACTGGCTTAAAGCCTGCTACAATTGTAGTCATGGTTTCTAACTGTACATTGGCCATCATTTGTTTTTCTTTAAAGTCAATTCATGCCTTTAAAATTGCTGACTTTGTTGGCAATACTTGAAAGATTTTTAGAAATAAACTATTACAGAGTATCCAAACAAACCACCTTTTCAGAGCCAAACTCTTCTTTATCATATTTTTGTAAAATATCATTCTTAAGAGATGATTTTCTGAATAATTTTACTACATTTCTAATATTTTTTATATTTTGATTTATGTTAATTTTAGAATTTTTTCTGCATAAGTGTTATGAAATAAAGCATATGTTCCTACACCGCTTTCAAATTCTAAATCTAATGCTTTGTCTACTTCTAAATCTAATCTTTGCGATTCCCGGGAAATCCCGGAAACAAAGCATAATTCCCGGGAATAGAAAAAGTGCAGAAATCTTATGATTTCCCTGGAACCCGGGAAAGAAACCCTACTCGTCACTTGACCAAGGTTCAAAATGACGAGGTCCGTCGCCAAAAACCCTCGTGTTGCTGAACAGTGCGACGTTAATATTCACTCACTCCCTCACCCAATTTTAAATCTAAATGAAATAATTGACTGATCCTAATGTTTTGATATTAAACTCAGATTATTACTGGACGAAATTAGTTATTTTCCTCTTCATTCAATGTGAATGCATATACAAATGTATCCGTTACCACGAATGGATTACGAACCCAATCCAAATGATATATCTAAATTTGGAAAATAATGAATAACTCTCTCCTCTAGTGTTGCCAAATAGCCAATAAAAATTTCAAGAGAATAGTTTATTTCTGTTAAACGGACAAACTATTCGGTTTCGGATATTTTTCTCATAGTATTATTAATATTTTTTTAAAAAATTGGTGGCACATTGGATGAGAACTACTGGTGTATATAAATGACTGCTAACCGCTGTCAAACATTGAAAGTTACCAAGTCATAGCTGGATTTTCAAAATGGATAGGAATGTTAAAATAAAAGTGGATTAAAAAATAAATATATATTAAGTATGAAATAATATCATACACAGTCAATATTTAAATTAAAGCAACAATTTGATTTTCAGTAAAATAAAAATAACTTGTTTGCTCCGCTTGCAAAATGGATATTCATTAAACAATATATATGACAACGATATTCATTAACAATGCAGAGATATTTCGGAAAATAGTGTGAGTACCCCAATTAGAATATATTTCTTCAAATAACAAGATCTGTTAATCACAGCATTAGTTCCCCTGATGAGTGGCAGGCCTGTCATCGTTCAAGTTCTACTGCCAGTGAAGACTCCCCTTGTAGACTCCCCACGTGGCCAACCCGTGTTCGATATAAACTGTCTTTGTTTTCGGTTGTTATATTAGAAATAAAATGGAGATCTATTTTCCAAATGCAAAATCAAAAACATTGATATGTTCCAGAAATCCCCGGAATACCTTTGCATTGATTTAATTTATTCGTACCGATAAGCTAAAATTGTTTATGTTTTAGAAATTTTCAATGTATTTACTTTAATAAGAGTATTTTGAAAGAAAATAAAATAAATAGAGCAGTTTTTTTAGGTTATATACACTGCTGGTCGAACAAAATGCCACAGCAAGAAGGACCAGAGATATCACAGCGAAATTTATTGTTATTATTTTTTTTTACTTACTCGGGAGAATCAAGCCCACCCAAAAGGTTTCGAGCTGTTTATGAATGTAAACAAAATACATTTACAAAGTGGCCCTGAATGAGGAACCCTGCCCCCAAAATTCTTGAGAAAAGGGGTATAAATACTTTATAAATACTTTACAATTTTGTATAACATTCCAAATACAAAAAAAAAAGCCACTTAAGAAACACAAACGCTATCTAACTAATGAGACAGGAAAGACCTGGAATAGGAAATAAGAGAGGGGGGGCACTCCTATAAGGAAATTCGAGATTAGGGAAGGAAAATGCTAGATCGGAGGTCCAAATGTTTTTTTTTTCTGTTACAGTTTGGAAAGACAATAATAATGGCCGGAATCACGAGCGGCAACAGAGCGGGACTCTTGTAGAGGCAAGCAAAAGTCACGGGGAGTGTCAAAGGGGAAGATGCATCTCATTCAATATCCTCCCTTCTCCAATAGCTTTGCACCCCCAAGAAAATGGAAACAACAACGGTGGAGGAATACAGGCCAGGCTTCCTAAATAGCAAAAGAAAAGGGGAGGAGAGTGAGACATTGGTCAAAAGACAAGAACCAGTAAATGGTCGGAAATTTTTTTGGCAGGTAACATGTTGTACAAAAATTAAACAATTAAAATTAAAGCTTCTTGTGACGTGTAGATAACAAAATCAGTAGTTAGCGTAGCCACCTTTATTGGCTATAACCACTGCCACAGGCCTCAGCATAGATTCAAAGAGGCTTTAGATGTATATTTGAGGTACAGCAGTTCATGCGGCTTTTACATACTGCCAAACTTGATCAGGTGTTGAAGCGGGTGGTGTATCCCGAGCCAATCGCTGTGTAAGCATGGACCACACGTTTTAGATTGGCGATAGTTCGAGAGAACAAGCATCCAAAAAAGCATGTACATCATTAAGAAAAAAATTAATGTACATCATTAAGAACGTTTCAAAGCAAACCTCGTTGAAATCTGACAAAAATTACGCTCTCAGCACGTAAAAATGTAAGTGTCAAAAATACTTGAAATATGTAAAGAAACAGAACTTTCGTTAGATTCTGTTTGGAATGTTTTGATTTTTTATTTGTTTAATCAGTATCTCGCACTTATATAGAAGCAACAAGAGGTCTGTTGGCGACTCACCTCGTACTTTTAAATCCTGCTCAAGTGATGAGGTTAACAACTCAATTTTACAGCTTAGAATTACTGACCAAAAATATCAGCATCTTAACAAAACAACAATTGATATTGGTCTGAATTGAATCAATATTGATATATGATTATAAACTAGCTAATCACCTAGATATTATGAAAAATCTGGGTTTTAAAATAAATATTTTTCTGTTATTTCTGATTTTCAGGCATGAATAACGAGAGTGGAAATTGTCTATAACGCTCACAAAAACGGCTTCTACGGCACTGAGAATGAGAAACAAAATAGGCAGGAACACTTTATGAAAAAAGAAGCCTCAATATATGAAATGGATACATTTTAAATGTAAAAAGATTTATTTTAATGCAAAAAAAAAAAATTAAATCTTTAAACTTGATTTTCTCAGTTTCTGAATTTTCCACTTTCTTACAAAATTTAAAGAAAGCTTTGGTTTCAGAGCTATGATATTTTATATGTAAAATGTACTTGTAGATCTGCATTCTGTATGCCTCAGTTTTTGGGATTAGATTAGTAGAATTTATTTTGTAATGTCATAAATTCTAAAAAAAGATTGATTTTAAATCTTTTAAATTTATTTTAGCTTTAAAAAAATACTAAAATATGATTTAAATTTAAGATCGGAGGTATACAGAATACAGGCATTCGTAAGATTTTATTTTATATAAAAATATAGGATCTACCTTTAGTCTTCTAAAAGTTACTTTGTGTGGAACAGAAAGAGAGCTATTTAGTTTTTATTATTTTTGTATCCACATTTGTTATGCTATTTAAAAAATTACAATAATTTTATATCAAAATTTTTTCTTTTATTTTAAGCTTTGTACTTTGCTGCACGAACTGCAAGAAACTCATATAAGAAGGAGAAGAATTTACTGGTTAGTGAGGAGTCGGAAAAAGTACGTCAAAATGTGCAATATCTAGACTCCGCAAGGTACTAGCCTCACCCTTAAGTCGACTGACTACGTTCTCCAGCCGTGATTTTTTAAAAGTATGTAAAAGATTGAATATGTTGATTCCATTTAGTGTAAGAATTAGAATCTCTAAATATATAAAAAGGAGAAAAGCGACTAACTGACTAATCACGATATCTCTGGAACTATTCAACCTACATACTTGAAATTTGGTAGACATGTTCCTTTGATAGAGTAGACATCAACTAAAAACGGATTTTCCGAAATACGAAACGCAAGGGGCGTTACGGGGGTTAAGGGGCGTTATAAATAATTGTTTCCATGTTTAAACTACTCAATGTACAATTTTGAAATTGGGTAAGCAGATTCCTTTCATACAGTAGAGATCCACTACAAAATAAGTTTGGTGAAAATCGTCCCCCAAGTGGCGTTGCAGGGGCTTAGGGGGCGTTATAGATAATTATTTTCATTTTTAAACTATTTGACGCACTGTCTTTAAATTTGATAAATAGATTCCTTTCGCAGAATAATGATCAGTTACAAAACGGGTTTTGTGAAAACAGACTTCTAAGTGGCGTTGCAGGGGGTTAAGGGGTGTAATAGATAAATATATCCGTTTTTAAACTACTGCACCTACCTGCTTGAAAATTGGTAGGTAAGTTTCTTTCATGGAGTAAATATCCGCTACAAAATGGGTTTTTAAAAAATTGAACCCCAAGGGGTGTTGCGGAGGTGGGGGTTTAAGGGGCGTTATAAATTCCGATTTTTTAACTATTAGACGTACAGTCTTGAAACTTAGTAAGCAGATTCCTCTCATAGGGTAGAGATACGCTACAAAATGGGTTTCGTGAAAATTGCCCCGTACTGGCGTTGCGGGACTTAAGGGGCGTTATAGATAATTATTTCCATTTTTAAACTATTAGACGCACAGTCTTTATATTTGATAAATATATTTCTTTCATAGAGTAGAGATCAGCTATAAGAAGGTTTTGGGAAAACATACCTCTAAGTGGCGTTGCGGGGGATTAAGTGGCGTAATATATAAATATTTTCGTTTTAAACTACTTGACCTACCTGTTTGAAAATTGGTAGGAATGTTTCTTTCATGAAGTACATATCCGTTACAAAACGGGTTTGGGGAAAATTGACCCCCAAGGGGTGTTGCGGGGGGTTAAGGGCAGATATAAGTAATTGTTTCTATTTTTAAACTATTAGACGCACAGTCTTGAAATTTGGTGAGCAGATTCCTCTCATAGGATAGAGATACACTACAAAATGTGTTTTGTGAAAATAGACCCCTAGGTGGCGTTGCGGGGGTTCAAGGGGCGTTATTGATAAATTTTTTTGCATTTTTAATTTATTGGACGCACAAATTTTGCTAAGCAGATTCCTTTCATAGAGTGCAATTCCCCTACAAAATGGGTTTTGTGAAAACAGACACCGAAGTGGCGTTACAGATAATTATCCCCATTTTTAAAAGCTTTTATTTAACTTACAATGTATGTATGTATGTATGTATGTATGTATGTATGTATGTATGTATGTATGTATGTATGTATGTATGTAATTTGTTCGGGTGGAATCTTGCAACTCAATTTTGAAGCTGATATCTTCCTCCCATTGAGCTGAAATTTTGTATAGACGTTTAGTTTGGATGACAATGCATGTTTTGACCATTTATATTCCGATATTGCAATTAATTAAAAAGATATTAATTAAAAACGTTAAACTAGTTTTGGGCGCCAACTTGGATATATCTGCATTGTTGTAATAATTTTATTGTTACAACAATGACAAAAGTGGGCGTCGAAAATCGGTTTTCAGCCAAACTGGAATTTCATAACGTTGCGCTATTGACAGTATTAATTAACTTTGTCTAAAAAATAATTACATTTCTACAACGTAAAAACAATCTAATTTCTACAACGTATGCAATTTTTTTTACAAATTTCTATCTATTTCCTTGGATTTAAATTCAAAAAAAAAAAAAAAAAAGTAGAGCTATTTTTCAAGTAGATTGGTACATTGTATACCTTTCTCAACGCTGCCAAGTTAAACTGAGATGGAGTATTGAAGAAATTCTTTAAATAATTTATCTATCTATAATCTATGAAACTCAGACAAAAAATAATTACAGAATCGGAAAGATCATTTTTTGAATGTATCTTACCCATCAAAAAGGAATCCGCTAGGAAAACAATAAGAGAAAAATATTATCTAGAAATGCAATATATTTTCGATTAAAAAAAATAATTTTACAATAAAATGAAGTAATTGTTTAAAGAAATTTTCTAATTTTAAGCCTACGAGTAATTTAAATATACCTCATTTTATCACCAGTAATCTAAACACACACTACGACATGTGTCCTTAAATTTAATTACAAATAGAATCTGTTAATTTTATTTGAATTTAATTATTGATTTTTTCAAAATCAAGTTTCTAAAGATGATCTGAGCAATTAAAAAAAAATAGATTCTTACGTAGAAGATATTCAATGTCCAGCAAAAAATTATCATTATTTGATAAAACTTTCTTTTTTGATTACAAAATGCGTTTTTAGTCTTAAGCATTTTATTGATTAATACAAATATTTAAACGCCTTTTGAAGTTTTTAATAAACAATTCAAATTTTCTTCTAATATGTTAGAGAAATACATCCCTTATCTTCAAAATATTTCAAATAAATAATATATTCTTTAAGTTTTTCAAAAATAGTCAAAATTTTAATTAAACATTTAATAACTTTGTCATTTATGAAGATAATCTCACTAAACCTTTTTTTTTCGTGTGTAGAACAATGTTAGCCAAAATCTGCATGAAGATTGAAAAAATTGCTTAAAAATTACGGATTTAAAAAAATTGTGTTTTTAGTCTAATACCATTTTGCGAGAATTAATTCAGCTAAACCAGGGATGGCGAACCAGCGTTCAATGAGTTGAACAGGCTGAGAAACCTGTCCAGCGATAACTAAAAAGTAAAAAATAAATTAAATGTAAAAAAACTTTTTTAAGAACAAGCTTTTATTTAAACGCGCTAAAAAGAATAAAATAAACTTTTCCTTTAAAACTTTTTTTACTATCAACTTATAACGTCATTACACAATTTATATGATATAAAAGCTTGTCGCGAGATTTACCTGTGTAGATAAACAAGTCAAATAAATAACTTGACCTGATTGATTTTGGTTTTTAAAAATTCTAACTAAGTAAATATGAGTACTTAAATATTGCGACAAGCTTTTATATCATATAAATTGTGTAATGACGTTATAAGTTGATAGTAAAAAAAGTTTTAAAGGAAAAGTTTATTTTATTCTTTTTAGCGCGTTTAAATAAAAGCTTGTTCTTAAAAAAGTTTTTTTACATTTAATTTATTAAACTATTAGACGTACAGTCTTGAAATTTGATAAGCAGATTCCTTTCGTAGAGAACCGCTACAAAATGGGTTTTGCGAATATCAACTACCAAGTTTAATTTCGGGAGATTAAGAGGCGTAATCGATAAATATTTCCATTTTTAAACTATTTGATCATCCTGCTTGAAAATTGGTAGGCATGTTCCTTTCATGGAATATAATTCCTCTAACAAAGAGTAAAACGAAAATTGACTCCTAAGGATGGTTGCGAGGGTTCAAGAGGAGCTACAGAAAAATATTCCTGTTTTTAATTGTTAGACCCATATACTTGAAAATTTTTAAGCATGTTTCTTTTGTTGAATAGGGATGCACAAAGAATGTATTTTAAGTAAATCAAGTTCTGTGGAGGGGTGCAGGGGTTACTGGGACGTATTGACACAAAAAAAAATCCTTTTTTCGAGCTACAAGGACTACAATAATGAAATTCGGTTTGCATTTTTCTTTTGTTGAATTGAAATCCGCTAAGAGAGGTTATTTCGGAAAACGGCTCTCAACGGGATTACGGGGATATTGATAGTAAAACTTTTGTTTTTTTCTGTTAGATTTAGACTTGAAATTTGGCTTGCATGTTCAATTTACGGAGTAGAGATACACCGCGAAAATTGGTTTTGCGGGAATCCACTTGGTTTTTGGGTTACGAAAGAGCAAACATCATTCTATACTTCAAGTTTAAAGATTTTTAGAAAATACAAATTAGATGAGTTCTGCCCTTTTTATTTATCAAGAGGTGACAATTACAGGTATAAGTATATTTTTCAATTCAATCGAATTCTTAATGCTAGGACTTAGATATCAATAATTTATACATATACATAAGCAGTAAAAATTTATAAAACATCATGAAATACCCAGCGAAGCGGGCGGGTAACAGCTAGTCTACATATAATTTTCTTAAAGAATATTATTCCCCCGCGATAGAAGTGGAACTTCTTCTGCGACGTTGGCCGTAAATGCAGGTAGAGATCTAATTATATTAAACTGCTGAGTAACTTACTTTAATCAAATAAAATTCAAACTTCATTTTATGAAAATAAAATTTTTATTCAATTTTCTGCATCTTTATTTTCCAAGCAAGATACAGTAGGCGTGTGGTTAATAAAGTAGGATATAAAAATCCTCGATTGTAGTCGATCAAGAAAATGTGAGAAAACGCATCAATCGTGGTTCCGTATATTGTTTTTCCTTCTCTAGAATCAGTATTCATTGTCCAATTCAGTGTCCGTTTCAAGAATTCAATGAGTGGCTTTGCTTTTTCTGAAACAAAATTAACATTAAAGTCTCCAGTTAAGATAATCGGCTTTTAATCATCATCGGATCCAATGATTGCAGCAGCCTCTGATGTGTACAGCACTAAAACTTAATGGATAAAGATGATTAAAGCTGCGACAGAACTACCTGGTGATGAATAAACTTTCGCCAGGAATTGCTGCTAGTTCTGCTTTTTTTTTTCACGAAACTTTTTCCTCCTTTTACATTTGTTCTAGGCTATCTGACCAGAATTTATTTTGATTCAATGGAAATAAAAATTAATAATATAAACCTAATGCTTCATTCGCAGAAGTCACTGTGTTTGCTTACAAGACGCTATTCGTAGCCATTCTGGCGCGAATGTTAGTGACATATACACAATGACCCAGATACTCCCGTAACGGAAAGAGCCATTTAATGGTAATATTTTGTGTGCGTTTATTCGTTGTGAACGGCACGTTTATTACATAAAAAACTACAAAAATACGCCTTGCGAGTTCGTTACGAGAGTAACAAGAGTATCCACTTAATGTCACCAATACCTAAGCGCCTTTCGTCCATAGCAGCAAGATATACTTTTGTTACACAATTCCCCCTTAGCAATCATCCAACTTTTTCACGGATATGACGCAAGTCACGGGATGTACCCCCCTCCACTCGCTATCTCCTCACCATGGCGATGTTTTGGGGGAATGAGGGGGAATCACTACTTCCGTTCGCTTTTTCACTATTACGCAGAACTGGGTAAATTTTCCATTCACTTCCGTCAGCAAAGAAGTTTCAATTCAACAATATAAACTTAATGCATCACTCGCAGAAGTCACTGTGTTTGCTTACAAGACGCTATTCGTAGCGATTCTGGCGCGAACGTTAGTGACATATACACAATGACCCAGACACTCCCGTAACGGGAAGAGACATTTAATGGTAATATTTTGGGTGCGTTTATTCGTTGAAAACGGCACGTTTATTACATAACAAGATATCAATCCTTGGCATGGCCAAGTAATTTTAGCACGTTTTACACATGTTGTATTTTACAGTAATGCAACTAATGAACTTTTTACTAACAGAAAGTAATATATACTGTACTTAAAAAAATTTTTTTAAATGATTCAATTTAATTATGATTCGGCTCATCTAGGGCCCAAATGCGACCAAATGCCGAAAACTCGAGGTCAATTGGTTGCTTATTGGCTGAGAAAAAGGTAAGACAAAATATGGAACGAAGACGAAGACGAAATTTGCGTCCTAATAGAGCTTTTGTTCCACTACGTGAAAAACGCGCTAAAAAGATTTACAAACTCTTAAATTTAAGACATATTTATGATTAAAGCTGTGTAAGTCATAAGAGTTCCCACAAAAATGAAAACAGTGCTTCTGTAGGATATAATATCACATCCTGTAAAAACAAAATCGGGTTTATCAAGAATTCTCTTCTGGAATTTTGCTCTGAAGGAAATCTAAGGGAAATCCATCTCAAATATGCCTTTTAGTAAAACGTGCCCTTCAGTTTGCTCATTTCAACTGGTAAAGCCCCAGCAGTCCACAGAGTGCCTGCCAAACACAAGAAAGAACCTGTGGCGGATCTATACGCGGTTGCACTAATTCCCTCTTATCTCTTTAAGCAAAATATTTAATCCAACCAACTTTCATCGAGTAAGCAAACGTGATTAATGTTAATGAGGTAT
This sequence comes from Trichonephila clavata, assembly GCA_019973975.1. Lineage (NCBI taxonomy): Eukaryota > Metazoa > Arthropoda > Arachnida > Araneae > Nephilidae > Trichonephila > Trichonephila clavata. Next base: position 32,983 of record BMAO01018674.1, on the reverse strand, counting down.
ATTATATAAATTCGGTTTTCGTGAGTGGGCAGTAAGGAAGCGAGTTGTTGACACGCTGAAGTTGATACGTTGGATGTGTGCAAGTAGGAGTTATCATAAGTTTGAGAATTAGTTGTTAGTTAAAGATTGAAAAGCAGTGGAATTAGTTAAAGGTTACAGAGCATGCAGCCAACGTCATTTGATCAAGCCGAAGAGAGTGCTAGAAGTTTCCAGTGTAGGATCCGATGCATTAAAGATTCAGATACTGTGCGTTTGATTAAGTAGAAGCTAGTTATTCGTATGCGACATTGTTTTAATTGAGCATATTTAAGCTGTGTTAGATTCAGTTGAGGATCTGTAGCAGTAGAATCTCACCTCCGCACTCTACTATATTTCATATACCTTAATTAGAATTGTATTGTGTCTGCTTGATAATTGTTAATAAGAATTAAGAAATTAATTAGATTGGAAATCATGCCTGTGGATTATTCTGTTCCTCCTACACATCTAGCCGCGTTTACAGCTAGACAAGAGGGTTCCAAGGTAAGAGGGAACCGAACGTTATCACGAACCTATGCTGATAGTTGACGTTTCTATTAGCTGGAGTGCTTTTAAATTAGTCATTAGATACATTCCAAGCGTCCAGTAGCAAGAAATTGAATTTGCTGCTTTCCAACAGAAGGAAAGCACTGAAAATATTCCCTGTGCGATTTTCAAAATTTCATCTAGATTTGCCTTGTCGAGCAGAGCTTGAGTTTGTTCTGACGGCCCAAATTGTTCTGGAAAGCAGAAAGAAAGGTGAGATTTTTGATTGTGTACGAACATTTCACGCAGATTGTGCAGTACACGGCAGAAATAAGACAGGGTAATGTTGGATATGTAAAATAGTAAATGAGTTTTTTTTAAAATTATCAACATTATTTGCGCCCAGTGATTTTCTAATTCCTTTTCATCAGCATATACAGTTGAAAGTGTTTTCCTGCCACATAAGATAGTGCTTGTAGTAGTTAAAGCTGCATAAATAAATAAAATGACTGGCATCAATAAATTGAATATTCTTTCTTCTTTATAAGGAGATAAGTATTGCAGTTTGAGAAGAAGTGGCCATGGTAGCTAAGTGGTCAAGGCATCGGATCATGGCTAGCGTGTCATGAGTTCGAGCCTAGTACCACTGAAGACCCGCCTTGTAGGGGAGCGATGCACGTTAAATCTGTCGAGAGTGGTAGTTAGGAGAGGGTGTGCCAGCTCAGGTGTCGTCCGCGTCACTTGACCATGGTTCAGAATTACGCGGTCCGTCGCCAAAAGCCTTCGTGTAGCTGAACAGCGCGACGTAAATTTTCCCTCAATCATTTAAATTGAGAAGAAGAATGCTCAAGCGACTTCTTATCCGACGCATTGAAAAATAAATAAAACTGAAGTAAGGGTTAGAGAGTGAGTAAAAGGGTTAAACTTATTTTTAATTTAGTTCTGTTGAAATTTGTAATCATTACGACGGAAAAGTCAAATGTCGAGAAAAGAAAAATAAGCTAATTAGTGGCTATACTTTCAGGCTTTCTTCCGGTTCTTGTACAAGTCCAGAACAATTAACAAATATTGAAATGAAGTTTGGTATACTGCGTTTCGTTTCATTCCATTCTGTTTTTCGCAGCAAACATTTTGCATAACTCAACGATTTTGTTCTTTTGTGGCGACAAATCCCGCGAATTTTACTTTTAGACGTGTTTTGCATCCTATAGTTCTCACTAGAAATTCATTTAACATACTGTCGATACAATTAATCTGCTCTTTCTTTCCTGAACTTAACACTATTCAAATTTTTTCAGAGAAAGGCATTTTCTTTGTTTACTTTTGTATTTAAACAAACGTTTCTTTAATAAATAAATGAAGGGCAATAAATAATAGTTTTTAATTGTGGATATTATAAAGCTCTTTTCTCGGAAAACCTATGGAATTGTTTTTAGCTATAAAATGAAGTTTTGTGTTATTTGTTGTCATGACACAGCTCAATTTTTCTGGTGTTAAGTATTTTCTTTCATAATATAACTTTGCCTAAATGACAAATAACACATTTTTTTTCATTATCGATTCATAAAAACGATTAATAGAAATAAACAATGGTCGTCTTTTTGATAAACGATATGAAAAACGTATTTTATATACAAAACCAAGAATAAGAAATCTGTACGCAAAAAAATTTAAATTTTTAAATTACAAATTCAGATTTATTCCCAATATCTATATATATAAAGGAGAAAAGCGACTCACTGACTGACTGACTGACTGACTAATCACGAAATCTCTGGAACTATTCAACCTACAGACTTGAAACTTGGTAGACATGTTCCTTTGATAGAGTAAACATCAGCTAAGAAAGGATTTTCCGAAATTAGAAACGCAAGGGGCGTTACGGGGGGTTAAGGGCTTTAATAATAATTGTTTCCATGTTTAAACTACTTGATGTACAATCTTGAAATTGGGTAAGCGGATTCCTTTCAGAGAGTAGAGATCCGCTACAAAATGATTTTGCTGAAAATCGACCCCCCAAGTGGCGTTGCAGGGGCTTAGGGGGCGTTATAGATAATTATTTCCATTTTTAAACTATTTGACGCACTGTCTTTAAATTTGATATATAGATTCATTTCGTAGAATAATGATCAGTTACAAAACGGGTTTTGTGAAAACAGACTTCTAAGTGGCGTTGCGGGGGATTAAGGGGCGTAATAGATAAACATATCCGTTTTTAAACTACTTCACCTACCTGCTTGAAAATTGGTAGGTAAGTGTCTTTCCTGGAGTAAATATCCGCTACAAAATGGGTTTTGGGAAAATTGACCCCAAGGGGTGTTGCGGGGGCGGGGGTTTAAGGGGCGTTATGAATTCCTATTTTTAAGTTATTAGACGTACAGTTTTGAAACTTAGTAAGCAGATTCCTCTCATAGGGTAGAGATACGCTAAAAATGGGTTTCGTGAAAATTGCCCCCAAGTGGCGTTGAGGGGACTTAAGGGGCGTTATAGATAATTATTTCCATTTTTAAACTATTAGACGCACAGTCTTTATATTTGATAAAGAGATTTCTTTCATAGAGTAGGGATCAGCTATAAGAAGGTTTTGTGAAAACAGACCTCTAAGTGGCGTTGCAGGGGAATAAGTGGCGTAAGAGATAAATATTTTCGTTTTTAAACTATTTGACCTACCTGCTTGAAAATTGGTAGCAATGTTTCTTTCATGGAGTAAATATCCGCTACAAAACGGGTTTGGAGAAAATTGACCCCCAAGGGGTGTTGCGGGGGGTTAAGGGCAGATATAAATAATTATTTCTTTTTTTAAACTATTAGACTCACAATCTTGAAATTTGGTTAGCAGATTCCTCTCATAGGATAGAAATACACTGCAAAATGTGTTTTGTGAAAATCGAACCCTAGGTGGTGTTGCGGGGGTTCAAGGGGCGTTATTGATAATTTTTTTGCATTTTAATTAATTGGACGCACAGTCTTCAAATTTTGCTAAGCAGATTCCTTTCATAGAGTGCAATTCCTCTACAAAATAGGTTTTGTGAAAACAGACCCAGAAGTGGCGTTGCGGGGGCTCAAGTGGCGTTATAGACAATTATCCCAATTTTTAAACTGTACGACGTACAGTCTTGAAATTTGATAAGCAGATTCCTTTCGTAAAGTAGAGAACCGCTACAAAATGGGTTTCGCGAATATCAACTACCAAGTTTAATTTCGGGAGATTAAGAGGCGTAATCGATAAATATTTCCATTTTTAAACTATTTGATCATCCTGCTTGAAAATTGGTAGGCATGTTCCTTTCATGAAATAGAGTTCCTCTAACAAAGAGTAAAATGAAAATTGACCCCCCAAAGATGTTTGCGAGGGGTCAGGAGGAGTTACAGAAAAAAATTCCTGTTTTAATTGTTAGACCCATATACTTGAAATTTGTTAAGCATATTTCTTTTGTTGAATAGGGATCCACTAAGAATAAATTTTAAGCAAATCAAGTTCTGTGGGGTTGCAGGGGGTTACTGGGACGTATTGACAAAAAAAAATTACTTTTTTCGAGCTACAAGGACTATAATATTGAAATTTGGTTTGCATTTTTCTTTTGTTGAATTGAAATCCGCTAAGAGCGGTAATTTTGGAAAACGGCTCTCAACGGGATTACGAGGATATTTATAGTAAAACTTTTGCTTTTTTCTGTTAGATTTAGACTTGAAATTTGGCTTGCATGTTCAATTTACGGTGTAGAGATCCACCGAAAATTGGTTTTGCGGGAATCCACTTGGTTTTTGAGTTACGAAAGAGCAAACATCATTCTATGCTTCAATTTTAGAGATTTTTAGAAAATACAAATTAGATGAGTTCTGCTCTTTTTTTTTTTTATCAACAGGTGACAGTTACAGGTATAAGTATATTTTTCAATTCAATCGAATTCTTAATGCTAAGACTTAGATATCAATAATTTATACATATATATATAAGCAGTAAAAATTTATAAAACATCATGAAATACCCAGCGAAGCGGGCGGGTAACAGCTAGTTTTTAAATAAAATCCTTGTGACGAATATCATTTAGACAAATATATATTTATAATGACATATCTATTTACGCGATTTCCTAAGATGATATTTTATTGAATATATTTTGTGCTGAACATTTTTAGTACTGAAAAACAATTTGCATGTCAACATAGCTATTGATTGTTTTAGTACTTACATACTATTATCACATTGAATAAAATCACACAAATTCTTAACACGGAATACGCTGACGAGAATATGGAGCGTGCACTTGAAATATTACGAGAAAAATAATAATTATAAAAAATAATAACAATTAAATGAAAAAGAATAACTAATTTTTATCTACATAATTTCTGCCTTTGTTTCACAATAAGTCAGTTATGTTTTAGTGGAGATTATGAAGAAATAGAGTTTAGAATAAATCAGAACAATCATTTTTTTTATCTTTTCACTATTATCGATAAAAATTTATTGTTCTGACAATATCCAATCTGAATTATGTTTTTCATTTTGCAAACAAACTTTCATCTGTTCCCACTATGCAGCCCGGTTCATCTATTTCCATTCTTTCTTTCCTTTCCCATGTCAAGAACACAAATCTCTCGCATAAAATTGTTTTAGTCTATGGCTATTCTATCAAATTTTAAGCTGAATCCAGAAATAAATGAATCGATAATATTAATAAGAAGATGCGGCTTCCCTCAACCCATTGCCAGTTCTTATTCCCGCATGTTGATTACAGATTGCAACATTGCTGTTCCAAAAAAATCTGTTTTCCCCTCAGGGGGCTCACCTTCTTTAGGTGAGTACGGGTGTCACAATCCCGAGGTACCCTAGTGATCTTTTCCTTTTCCCAAGGGGTTTACTGTCTTTGGTAAACACGGGCTTCACAATCCTGGGATACCCTAGTTACCTTTCTCTATTTTCGACCCTCTTTCTTGTCAACCAATTAAATCCTTCTTTCTTTTCCCGTCGAGACTACAGACCTGTAATTAAGAGAGAAAAACATGTTAATAATAAATTTCTTAATTTTAAATTCATTACATCACTCATTATTATTAAGTTAGTTTAATTATCCTTTTGTATTGGCCTAATTTAGTTTCATTTGTGTATTGGGTTAATTTTGTTTCATTTTGAGATTACTCTTATTTTTGACATTATTATTGTTTTACTAACTCCGTTGGTTTTCCGACCCACGTGTTTGCCGTGCGCGGCGTCCCGTAAGGAATAAAATGGTGTCCTGGGGATACCTTTTGCGTTCCCTTTGGCCCACGCTTCGCTGTAGACGGGTGGCAGGAGTGAGCCCGCTCCTGTCAATCGGCTGGTGATACTTCTCTCCGGTGTCCTCGGAGAGACTTTGCTGCAGGATTAGTGCTGCAGATAAGGGGTGGCGGGTTTACCCATTGGATCCTCGCCCTGATGCTGTAGTACTATATTCTGGGTGTACTCCAGGTAAGCGCCGTGCCTGGTTTTTGCCAGATGACTGGCACACTGCCTCCCTTGTTGGACTCTGTGGTGGGTGGAGGCACACCAGGATGAATACCATCTCTCTTTCATGGATCCTGAAATTTCGTGCCTGGGTAAAGGCCTTGTTTTACCCAACATCAACATAGATATCATTGCTACTAATTCCCGCTTTTTAATCTTGTCACTACCAAATAATGAAATGTCCCTGAAATCACCATTTGCCATACAGAAAGCACTAAAAGGAATAGGAGGAGATCCGAAATCTGTTAAAAAGCTACGATCCACAGACCTACTTATTGAAACTACATCTGCCTTACAAACTAAATCTTTCCTATTGGCCAAAACGTTTTTAGATTGCCCGTTAACCGTAAGTCCTCATAGATCACTAAATTCCACTCGAGGTGTCATTTCAGAACCTGACCTGTTGACCACCCCTGAAGCAGAAATCCTTGATGGATTTTCTGATCAGGGGGTTATCCAGGTCAGGAGAATTACAATTAAAAAAGATAGTACAATTATTCCTACAAAACATCTAATATTAACATTCAATAGCCCGAAACTCCCTACTAATATAAAAGTAGGCTATTTAAATGGTAAAATCCGTCCATACATACCGAATCCTATGCGCTGTTTTAAGTGCCAGAGGTTCGGACACTCGCAGACTTCCTGCCGTGGGCAATTGACGTGCTCTAGATGTGCAACTGTTGGACATCCTTCCACAAATTGCAATCTAGATCAGAAATGCGTTAATTGTTCACAGCCTCATTCCTCCGATTCAAAACTGTGCCCTAAATGGAAGATCGAAACAGAAATACAAACCATTAAATCTAATAAAAATATATCATATGCAGAAGCCCGAAAATTAATAGCCCCACAACCATCTCAAACCTACGCTCAGGCTGCCAAATCCATAACTGTAAGCAATTCCACACAAACGGATGAAAATATAACAAAAATAGTTTGTCCACCTATAAAATTACTTCAACCAACTTCATCTTTCTTGAAACAAAATACATCAATATCCACATCATTGTCAACCCAGACAAACCTCTTGCCTGCCGCCTCTTCAATAGCAAATACAGTATCAGAACCTCAGCCACCTATTCCTATGTCTACTGCTGTGCTTTCCACCACGAATAATATGTTCAGCCCTATGGAAACGTCATCCAACATATCTGCTTCCTCATCCAACTCCTTACCAATTGAAATTCTTCCATCTATACCATTACTTGATACAGAGACATCCAATAGTCGAACCTCTGCTGCATCTAAAGCAGAAAAAGGTTTGAAGCAAAATTTTAAAGATAGGAAAAAGCGTTCTAAATTAAAAATAACAAGAGATCGAAATTAAAATGACACCTCACAAGCCGAAGAAGAGTTTTGTGCACTACACCTCAGAAGATGAGGATGTTATACACTATAACGTCAGTGAACAATTGATGGATAGCCATTATGAAACTGGTTTTAGCCACTACATGACACCGACAAGAAATCGGAAAAAATAATTAGACTAATTATATAAAATTTTATTTGTCAATAACTTGTTCAAATTTAAAGTCATTTTTTACATTATTTTCGAAATTTTTGAACTAGTTTGATAGTATTTTAATTGTGTAAAAGAAAAAGAAAAAAAAAAATTTAAAAAAAAAATTTTTAAATACAATTTTAATGAATTATATATTTTGTTATGCTCTATTTCATGTCAATTTTTAAATATCAGATTATATTTTTTTGGATTTTTTATGGAAATTAAAACAAATGTTTGGCGCAGCTTAGCCGAGATCGACTCTTGCGCCATTAAACACTATAATCACTCACTCACTCACCCAAAAAATCTGTTCTCCAATCAAACGCTTCTTCAGGTAACAGTTGTTGTATATACCACTGACGTAGCTGGTCGTGAGGGAGCTCAGTTCCTTGGTCGCCCTTTTTGGGGGCCCCTTAGCATGTTACGATTCTTTGCTTACATAAATTAAGGCTCCTGCAGCTTGGGGGTTCCGTATCATTTACCATATCTACGCCCCTGATATATACCTTAAAGTCTAGTAAATTGTTGCATTTTTGTAAGAATGTACCGGCATCTTGTTCAGAATTGATAAATCCGAAATTCGCATTTTGATAACAGAGCTCGCTATATGAATGAACAGTTAAGACTTAGAATGGTGGTAATCGAAGAAATATGAAACGAAGCACATGGTTGCCTATTCGGTAACTACCTAACGTGTCAAATCGGTGTTGGAAATTTGAAGAGTTATCTTGAAAGTTGCATGTGTGTGTGGCATGGTTGTGATCGTCTGTAAGTACTGATTTTTTTTCAATGTGGCTATTATAAGGGTTTCGAGTTTTGACAAAATTCTTGAAGAGAAAATGCACTCTCGGTTAATGCATCGGTCGGTTTCTATTCAGAAATACGTGGTACTCGTACGTCACTAAAAATGCTGAAAATTTTTTGCCAGAGATTATGAACATTTAAAACTACTAATGAGGAACAAGAAAAGCGACTGAAAATCAAAACATTTGATTGTGTTTCACAAATTTGTGCAAAAGCTTCACTTTTTTGAGAGCTTGACATGCATATGCTTCGAAATGAATTGAAAAATATTTTGTTGGTTTGATTTTTATTCGAAATATGTGCATTTATTTTAAATTATTCTACAAACTAGCTGTTTTAAATTCAGCGCGTAAAAATACTGCACGTTGATAGAAAATTTACGAGTTTCCACGTATAAAAAGTAAAAAAAAAAAGAGATAGAGAGGAGAAAGTGTGAAAATAATAATGAAAGCTATTTTTGTTTTGACATTTTAGGCGAAAAGCTTTAGCATATTTGAAAAATCCGTATTTAAATTTAAATTTCTGAATTAATTCTTTCATACTAATTACATGGAATAATTGCATCACATTTTTAAAACACTAAAGTTTCCAAATGTGTAAACGATAATTTATAATAAAACATGAATGTTTTGCTGTTTTTTTTTAATGTAAAATCCATGTTTAGTTTGATGAGAAAAATTGTGTAACAAAATTAAAGTTTCAATAATGCAAATGCTTGAAAATCAGTTTTTATTTCAAAGACTTTGATCCTAAATTTCAATTAATTTTTACAATGGAATGATGGAAGTAAACAATTTTCTATTATTTATAATTGAATATAGATATAATTCGTAGGAAGGTACAATGAAATCTTGATTATCCCAATAAATATACCCTCAGAATTACTGAGTTAAAAGTTTAAACTTAAGGGGATACAATACTTTAAATCTAAACACAGTGGTGCAACAGCCCATGAGAGCCAATGTTTTCCGCGCCCATCTCAGTTTTCAAGACCTTGGGCACTAATGAGCTAATGATACGGTGAGGTGGTCAGTCTGAAGTGAAACTCCCTGTGTTTAGTTCCCCATCTATCTTGGTAATCATTTATCAACACACTGAAAAAATGAAAGTCTGAATCGAACTTGCCCAGACCGGAGTTTGATCCCGGACCTAAGGCATGGAAGCGTGATATCTCACTCAGCTCCATTGGGCTTTACAATACTCTAAAAATAACCAAAATATTGATTTCTTATTACCTCATTTTAATTGTGTGATTTTTCTAAATAGGTGTGCAGAACTTCGCAGCTCTAGATACATTATTTATTCAGTTATTTAACCTTTTTTAAACAGTATGTAAAAGCGAAAACTGAAACCAGAGCACGCGACATCTGCTTTTTCTGCAGACTTAAATGGCTTTTTCCCAGGTTTTTATTTTACATGATAATCATGCATTTAAATTGCTAAGTTTTTTTTATGTTTTATATAAAGCTTTGAAAATGAAATTTCCTTGCATGGAATAAAATTTATGCAAATAGTTATTTTTTTAAATTTTTTGAAAAAGTTAGATATAAGGGATTTTTTTATGGTCCGTCACGAAATATCAGTTACCAATACCAATACCAATTTTTAATGTCCGACACGATAAAAGTTCTGAAAGTATTATTAGTGCACATATAGTGCACAAACATTTCTAACAATATTAGGAAAACAATGTTCAAAAATATTAAAATTTGTAAAAATTATAGAAATTTCAAAATATTTTCTTAAAATTTTTAAAATTATTGCTGGTTTTTCTTCTGAAATGTCATGAGTGCTGAAATAAGGGTTAGTCCCTTTATGTAATGCATACAACTATCAACTATTTTCGAGTGCCAGCTAAGGTGTCATCCGCGCCACCTGACCATGGTTCAAAATTACACAGACCGTCGCCAAAAGCACTCGTGTTGCTAAAACAGTGCGACGTTAATATTCGCTCACTCACTCATGAAATAATTAGAAAAGTCAGTTAAAGTATATAAAATTATTGAGTTCTACGATTTAACTAGGTATTCTATAGAATAACCATTACTTGATCATTAAAATATGAAATACGCATTCGAAAGTTCTTTGAAATAGTCCTAGTTACTTTTGGTTAATTTTTAACCCCAATTCAAAGTGTCATCACAGCACAATACTTGCTGTAATAAATAATATAAAGTAAAATAAAGGTATATTTTATATAATTTGAATTCATATTTTCTTACAATTTTGTTTGAAAAAGTTCACACAATTTTTTTGTGAAGCAAGATTTTTTCTTCCAGGTATATACTTTTTTGATATTTAAATACACTCATGTCCATAAATTAAGGATAATGAAGTTCAGGCAAAGAAAGAGACAGAAGCAAAACAAATTTGACTTATTTGTAAAGTCTATTTATTACAAAAAAGGTAAAGAGCAAAAAAGATGCTATATGTTTGACAAAATTAATAAAAATTGCGATTTTTACTCCCTGAAGCAAATTTTAAAAAAGAACCTATTTACAAAAAACAGTATAAAGTGGTTAGTATGATGGTTAATACGCGGAGTATGTCTCCCGGACAATGTAATACAGGCCTTACAACGCCTACGCATGCTGAGTATCAAATTATCAATCTGATCTTGGGGAATATTACACCACTCATCAAGCAATGCCCTCCGAAGACAGGTGGGAGGGAGTTGACGGGCTGCAATTCATCGGCCAAGCATATCCCACACATGCTCTATTGGATTCAAGTCCGGTGAGTATGCTGGCCAATCCATACGAGTGATATCCTCGGATTGAAGGCATTCGTCTACAATGTTTGCAAGGTGAGGACGGGCGTTGTTATCCATAAACAGAAATTCAGCACCCATGGCGCCCCGAATCTAACGTACAGAATGACATCCCGATAGATGCGGCCTGTCATCGTTACACTCTGAACATGCATTTCAGTTCTGAAACCAAGAATAATTCCTCCCCAAACGAGCCATCCTGCACCACCGTAACGGTGTCGTTTAATGGTGTTCTCTTGGTGGTAACGGGTACCTGAAGCTCTCCATATGAAAGTCCGGCGAGAATCCGACTGCAAACTAAACCTGGACTCGTTGGAAAACATCACACTAGACCACTGTTGCGGTGTCCACAATGCATGCTCTCTACTCCAGGTTAATCGCAGGCGACAGTGAGTTGCCGTAAGGGGAACACATCTGACAGGCCTATGAGCATATAGACCAATTTTCCCTAAGAGTCTGTACACGGTCTGCCTTGGAACTGTCGTACCGGTAGCTGAAGAGAGCTGACGAGATAGGTCTGATTCTGTGCTCCGTCTGTTTCTTTTGGCAGTAACTGCCAAATACCGGTCCTCATACCTGTGCTGCAACATCTACTCACATTACCATCATCTTGGAATCGTTGCTAAAGCCTAGAGATGACACTCTAAGCAATTCCAAGTTCCTAGGATACTTCCAGCTGGGTACGTCCACATTCCAGTCGTCCGATAATTCTACCACGTAAAAAATCATCCAAATGCTTCCTTTGGGCCATAACTATGCGGTCATTGCACTGAAAGGATTTTAAAGCGTTTGTGAACAATTTTTTTTCTTTGCCACCATTCCTTATATACCCCTCTCTTACACTCTCGTCATTGTGACGTACTATCCGCGCCATCTGGTAGTTTCCGGAAATTTGCATATTCTTCTTCAAGATGTGTGTGATAATTCTACAGGTGAAATTTTTATTTTAGAGTTCAATTTCTGTGTGATTCTGAATTATCCTTAATTTATGGACATGAGTGTATAACTCGCTATTTCAACAAACATGCTCTTTTTTCCCTTTCTGCTCAACTAATGTTAGCATTATGAGCAATAATAAATTATATCATCTATTTTTCATCATTTGTCAATTAATCATCCTTAGTAGGGTCAAAATGTATTTTTCGAAAGATTTTAGCTATTTCTGTTGAAATAATTTATAAAATAACTTTGACATTTTTTGTTTTTCACCTTTTGACTGCCTATCATTAGTTATTTCATAGAATAACTAAATGAAGTATGAAATTTTTCATCTATTATATACTTTAACTGACTTGTCTAGTTATTTCATGGAATAACTAGACATTCCTAGTTAAAATGTACAATATTACCTACCCTAGTTAATACCTATAATGAAATAACTGAATTATAAGAGATAGATCCAACATTTAGAGTCAGTTTTGAGCTCAGCTACGAACCAAAACGTTGAGAATTTAGGGGAATCATTAGAAAATAAATACATTTGACGAGGGAGCCTTTCTCAAACTGTGGGGTGCCCTCCCCTAGGGAACATATTGAAAATTTAAAAAAAAAGATTTTTTAAAAAAATATTAATTTACTGAAAGTAAACAAAAAAATTCTGACATAATAAAAAATAAAACACGCCTTTACACTGATGTAATACACTTAGAAATGTATCAGTACTCCCCAATGTATTTTACAATGAAATTAACAATACTAAGTTAAGAGCATGTTTAGAACAATTAGCAGTGATTCCACGAGCGTGTCATATATAACATTATGTACAAAAATTAACACTCATCTTAATAATTTGTACCACATAATTATTCCCTTAACTGCCGATTAAAGTTACGCGATTCGCTAGTCAATACCACCGTTTTCCACGTAAGCGTGGGGATGGGATGTATTGGGAGGGGGAGAGAAAAGGAATAAATAAGTAAATCCTTTGCAAACACACTGTCTCAATGTCCTTTTATTGCATTCCAAAGTTCTTTTATTGCGTTCGGAATAATATTACACATAGCAGTGCAGAGAAAAGAACGTCCTGTGGAAAGACGTATATATACGTCAGAGGCAATTAAAACTTTGGCTGAATGAGACGTTTATATGCGTCGGTGGCACTTAAGAGGTTAAAGTTCTATTGTAGCCTTAGCGTCCAAGTAATAGAATGATTGAATTCAGTACATTGTCATTGTATGGAGGGGGGGCGAGAGGAAAATTATGATTGAATTTTGGGTCGCAAATGTTGAAACTTTGAGAAACACTGGGTTAGGTTAAAACTTCAATGAAATTTATAACCATACTGTTCTGCAATACTGGGCTTGCGATACTAGGATACCTAATACCAGTATTTTGAGCCATTTGTACAATTTTGTAATACCGGTATTCACAAGCTTAAATACCGGTTTTATGGTATTTAGCAGAAATTTTTTTTAATTGTCTCCACTATATGTTCAGGGATCACCAACTTAGAAAAATAGAATACAGTTTTGTTTTTATGTCTCCCTAACGGGTGAAATTAATTAGACTGTGAGTATAAAGTTTCATCGTACAATCAAGAGAAGTGATAAAATATATGAATTATTCACGGAGTGCCAAAACTATTCTACTATAGCTCAGAGCAAGTGATTCTACGAATACGGGCAGGATTCGTAGTCAGATATTCGTATCTGTGAAAACAAGGTTGTAGTTTTAAGAAAGTGCGTAATATTTCAAAATTTTGTTTTAATTAGGGAGTTTGTATTCAGATTGTATTTGCATATCATACTTGTATTTACATATCATCATGATTTTATAAATGAAAATGAAAAAGAAGAAAAGAAACTAACCAATTCAAATTTGATCAAGTTTATTTTAAAGTTTCTTAGAACTTTTTACCCGCAAACCTTATCCACATTCCGAAGAATTCGGTACAGTTATTGAAGACGATTATGATACTAATGTCGATAGTGTGTGTGACAAGGAATTGTCTTTTTTTTTAACAAAAATTAAAATGAACGATAGCTAAAAAAAATTCAGCAAACAAAAAATACAATACAGAAATAAGCTCTATCCAAAACCCTCCGCCAAGAAATCGATTTATTTCAAGATGAGAAATTTAGAGATAAATACTTGGAAAGAATATATTGCGTATTCCTAACACTACTGTCAGCTAGCGTCGATGCCAAAAGAGCCCTGGGAATGTGTGCACCTAATTGTATTCCAGGCTTGATGCCAATCCAATCAATGTATTATGTTTTTTAAGATCCCATTTCAAAAACTTGCAATTGTGTACCGCAGAATGAAGTGATATTTACAATTTTTTTGTAATTTAAATAAATAAGGTGTCCCTTTACTTTTTTTGTGATTCTTTATATATTGTTATATAATTTTAAAATTATACATTAATTTTTTGTAGTATTTAAACTCTCTAATAAAACTTGCAAATAAAACAAATAAGCACCTGCGTTTTTTTCTTTTCCTAAAATTTCTACTACCGTATTAAGACAGATATCTCGATATTAAGATCTAAAAAGTACCGAATACGGGTATTGAACTTTTGGTCCGATATTGCAAACCCTAGTTCTGTGCTATCTTATTTGTGCTTGTGTCACTTGACTGTTATTTGAAATAGCAAAATCCGTTGCCAATAGTCTCGTGTAGTTTTATAATTCAACACCATAAATAAAAATAAAATTAATGACATATTTAACCTCCACATACGTCCCGTTTTAAACGGGATCGCCCCTTTTTTAAGTAGCTAATCAAGTTCCCCCATAAATGCAAATAAAACCCACCAATAAAAAATATCTCACACGTTCAAAACGGGCAGAATCCTGCTGGAAATTTTTTTTAGTATTAAAATCGAAGTAAGTTTTTATATTTCTCGCCAAGATTTTTCTTCTTGTTTGAAGTCAAAACACAAATAAAATGTATGTAAATGTGTAAAAAAAAGAACAAAAAAAAGTATTTATTTTATGGCATTTTCCCCCCTGTTATTTCATTCCTGGTCTTTTAATGATTTTAACCATTCTCCCTAACCTTTATATATCCTTAGAGTAGTCCAAGTTGGGTAATTTTACTGTGGCCCGCTTGATGGTGGGACGATGATTGTTTATATTTTTAATTGTTTTGATTTTTAAAAAAATTGATACTATTGTATTTAAATATATCTTCAGAATAAAATACCTTTACTCCAAAAAATGAATGTAGGGTGATTGAACACGGAATATAAAAATTTCCAAGGAAAGTCACACAAACCCGAAAAAAATGCACCACAGTAAATAAAATTAAAATAGTTTATGTTCCTTGGGCCATATTACCCATGGAAAGGCACAAGTTTGCGGCTATGGAGTGGGGTACCAATGATTTAAACCCGGGGTGGGCATTACGTCGATCACGATCGACCGGTGGACCGTTAAGACATTTTGGGGTGACCACCTGAAGATTTTAGAAGTTAGTAATTATATGCGGAAAATCCAAGATTAGCTGACAGTACGAAGACTAAGTCTATGACAACTATGACAACGCAAACTAACTTTAGATGAAAATGTGTTATTTTTTAATGTATTTCGAATTGTTTCATTATAAATGCATCATTTGGTATAATTATATTTGTTGCTATTATTATAGTTTGTATCTTGCATTTTGCTTTAAAAGCGGTTTTAAAAGTGTAGTTTTTTTATTTTAGTTCGGTAGGTATATGACATTGGGCAGTGATGCACACAAGAATTTTCCAAGGGGGGAGGGAGGGAGTCGAGTGTAGAAGGCTATTCTCGTATCATACCCCAATACGCAGCCAAATAAATTTTTTTGATTTTGTGTCGATTGTCGGGAACAAAAAACAGCAAAAAAATAATTACTGAATGAATAACTAACATTAATTAATAAAACAATACTAATAACAAATACTTAATTACATTTTACGTACTATCTACATGGAATTATAATGAATCGGAAAAAAAAATCTGGGGATATAAGGGAGGGTTCAGACCCGTGGACCCCACCCTCACCCTTGTGTGCACCACTAACACTGGGTGGACCGCAACACCTTGAAAAAATTAGAAGTAGCCCGCGTCCAGGAAAAGTCTGCCCACCCCTGATTTAAACCATCAAGAAATATGGGTTTTATTGTATAAACCCCCTACTACCTAAAAATTACTTCATGTCCGGTTGACGGATAAAGTACAAACTATCCTGAGAAATTTCTTTTTTTGGCTTGGACCAGGGGTCTTCAGGCCGCGGCTCCCGAACAGCAGCATACACTTTTGTGGCTCTTCAGACATTCTGCAGCTATATATATTGAAGACAGCTATGCATATTAAAAGAATATTAATTGGAGAATGACAGTTTCAATCTCGACCTCTACTAGAAGAGGTGGGCTTACTTAGTTACTTACTCGGGAGAAAAAAGCCCACCCAATGGGTTTCGAGCTGTGGATCGACCCTCCGAGATTTAACTTTATTAATGTAAACAAAATAAGTATGCAATGTAGTCCTGCGTGAGGGACCCTCCCGACAAAACTCTTGAAAAAAGGGAGAATAATACAGTAGAAAACTTTACAATTTTGTATAACATTGCAAATACAAAACACACACACACAACGTAACACAGACACGAACACACACACAGACGCTGTCTAACTAATAAGACAGGAAATGCATGGAAAAAGAAATAAGAGAAGCAAAAGAACCACTTCTAAAAGGGAATTCGAGATTAGTGAGAGGGGGAAAATGCTAGAAAAAGATAGCGGATGTCCAGACATTTTTTTTCTGTTATATTTTGGAAAGACAGCAATAATGGTCGGTTCACGAGCGGCAACAGAGCGGGACCCTCGAAAAGGCAAGCAAAAGTCGCAAATTGCATCACATTCAATAACCTTCTTTCTCCAAAATCTTTGCACCTCAAGGCAATGGAAACAACAACGGAGAAGGAATGCAAGCCAGGCTTTCTAAATAGGAGAAAAAAGGTGGAGGAGAAGGAGACATTGGCTGAATGACGAGAACCAGCAAATGGTCCGGGGAAAGTCAATTTTATTTTTTAAAAAAAGGCGTGAGCTCCCAAGTGCACACGAGTATGCATATGAATGAGTTTTTAATATAATTTTGTTTCCTTACATTCTCTTCTCTAGAAAATTCTGTGCTCTCGCTGCACACTAGTTGTCATAGTCATGAATTTGTAGCCACTGTGTCACGGGTTCGATTCCTGGCGCCACTGAGGACCCAATGTGTAGAGTAGGGGCTGATGCACGTTAACTCTGTCGAGCTCAAAGCCTTGCCGTTGGAATGGTGTAGTTTTTTAGAGAGAGGGTGTGCCACATCTCAGGCGTCTTCCTCATCATTCGCCTGAAGCTCAAAATTACGAAGTTGTCTTCTTTCATATTCGCTCTTTCCAAAGCTCTGCCGACAGTGGATCTACTAAATGACGTACCCAAAATCAAAGGTGAGAATATGATCAATACATGCAGCCATAATAAGATTTTGATAATAATACATGATTACAATTACATTATAATAATACACGTAATGCTTCAAGCACTTCCAAGTAAATTGTGATTGAACGAAATAATATCCCTTTAGCACAAATGCCAAGGGAAATGCAAATTATAGGTATGGTATCATAGCTTCAAAAAAATTATGATTCTTTGCAATTATAAATAGTCTACTTTTGTAGGGAATCCTTCGGTTCAGGGTATATTTATGACCAATAGAGTGTAAGTTACTAAGGTTCCCACTACAGCGAGAACAGAGCTTCTTCTGTAATGCAATATATCGCAGCCTGTGAAAACAAATTCGGGCTTAGCAAGGATTTCTCTCCTGAAATTTTGCTCCGAGGGAAATCCAAAGGAGATCCATCTCAAATAAGCCTTTTCGTAAAACGTGTCCTTCAGTTTGTTGAGCTCAACTGGCAATGATCCAGCAATCCATAGAGTACCGGTCAAGTACAAGAAAGAACATGTGCAGATAAATGAAGAATGTATTACTTCAGCTATCTCCTTAATACCTACTAAATACCATCCAATCATGGTGTAGCAAGAGATTGAATACGCAACGATCAAACAAAAGGAAGGCACTGAGAATATTTCCTGCGTAATTTTCAAAATTTCATCGATCTTTTCCTTGTAGCGGAGAACTTGAATTTGTTCGGACGGCCCGAATTCTTCTGGAGAGCAGAGAGAAATCTTACGGGTGAGATTTCTGACAGAATTAGAACATCGCACGCAGATTGTATAATACACGATAGCAATGAGACAGGGATATACTTGAGAAGCAAAGAAAAAATTGTTGTATTTGAAAAATATCAGCATTATTTGTGCAAAATGATTTTGTATTTCATTTCCGTAAGCAAGCACAGTTGAAATTTTTTTCCTGTCGCATAAGATGGTAACAGCAATTGCTGAAACCACATGAAGGAAGAAAAGGAAAGGAGTTAATAAATTTAATACCTTCTCTTTTCTGCAAGGTGGTAAGTATTGCAGTTTGCAAAAAAGAATGCTCATTCGCTTTCTGCTCCGACGCATTGAATAGCAAATTACTAACGTAAGAATTAAAGTGAGAAAAAGAGTAAGAGTTAATTTATAAACAAAGATGTCGTTTACTGTACTTACAACGAAAAAGTCAACTACCTCGAATATTAAAAGAAAATTTACAAGCAGCCATGTTTTGAATGGCCTCGCCCTTTTTTCGGATACTTGTACAAGTCCAGTACAGCAGAGAAATGTGAAGATGAAGCTTGGAATTTTATTTTCCATTGAATTCCGTTCAATCTCGAGGTTCAATAAATTTTTATCACGCCAAAATTTTATTTGATTTTGGCAACACATACTGAAATTTGAATTTGAAGAAGTTTTATGCCTTCCATTTCTTAAGAGAAATTTATTTGACATGCTGATTACGCATTCAGTCTGCTCTTCTGACGTCGCAGAAAATGAATCTATTTTCTATTTTCCCCTTTTTAGAGAAAGGAATTTTTTTCCGTTCTTTTTTTTTTTTAATCTTCAAATGATCATGTATTCAATTGATAATCGTAGGCTAATGGCTAATCATGTTTAATCTAGGTTATTATAAAGCCTTTCATGAAAAATCTATAAAGTTGCTTCGATTAAGAAAATGAAGTTATGTGTTTGTGTTGTCATGACACAGCTCTTTTTCTGATAATATATTTTTTTTAATTGTTGCGTCTTGCTGTTTGAAATCCCGTGGCCCTACCAGTACAAAGATATGTTTTTTCCATTAATTAATATGCTAACACAATATGCTTAGCTTATTAGTTTTTCTTTTTCTAGAATAAACACAACAGAGGGACAGTGCAAAAAATAAATAAATACATTTTGAAATCTGTCATTGGCATTCATATTATAAAATTAATTGCGGTGAATGACAAGAAATACTATATGGATATAATCATTTTTATTCCATTTAAAAAGATTTTTTCCGTAAACAATTTTTGATTGAACCTTCTAATGATGAAAGAGCAGTTTGCATCTACTCAAATTACAAGAGCGTTTTTCAAAGGATTACATCAACTCTATTCATGGTTCCTTATCGTTTTATACAATGAGATAAAAGATATGAAAATTTTGTTGATTGGAACTAATAACCAGTTACATTGAAGAACAGCAAGTGGACCTAATTACAAAATTTAATTTGGTTCACATGCACAAAATGCGGTATTATAAATAAATGCGTTTGAATATTCAATTTATTTTCAAATGAAGTGGACTGCTCTCTTATTAGACGACGAAACTTACATTAAAAATTATCTTTTTTCCCTTTATATTCATGAAAATAGTTCTTACAGTGATGTTGCAAATGTTGCAACGAATTTATCTGTGTGTAGAATTTAAAACAAAACATTTTTCAAAATGGAATCTTCCTTCAAGCTTTTGACAATTGGGTATAGGCACGGAAGCGTAGTCGGTTGTCATGAGTTCGAACCTAGTTTTACTGAAAGCTGTCCTGTGAAGGGGCTGGTGCACGTTAAATCTCTCAAGCTCCAAATCCTCCCGTAAGTATGGTGAGGTGGTTAGGAGATGGTGTGCCAGATCTGGAGTCATATTGGACAATTGATGGTGGCACAAACGTCACAAATAGCCCTCGTATATATATATAACTTTACAAAATGACTATAATAGACACTCACTCTCTTATTTGGTTGGTGTTTATTGCAATTGATAACCCGGTAGGATTTCCCATAGGCCCACTGTCACTATTGTGTTACACACTATCTGCACCTGCGGTCTGCAACCTTTTAGCAGTCATGTACCGATCCAATCTACCAATAGGATTCAGAATACAGTAGGAGATATTTGAAATAACTCGATTCCTACGATAATGCATGCAGA
The DNA here is from genome assembly GCA_019973975.1 of Trichonephila clavata. Taxonomy (NCBI): domain Eukaryota; kingdom Metazoa; phylum Arthropoda; class Arachnida; order Araneae; family Nephilidae; genus Trichonephila; species Trichonephila clavata. The sequence goes on along the minus strand of BMAO01018674.1, from coordinate 12,609 downwards.
GTTAGAGAATAAAGTCATTTACATATATTTACAGTCAGTTTTATTTTATACTAATTTTGCATCATTTAAAGCTGTTTATTAACAAAGAATAAACACAATAAAATACTATTATTTCAACATAAATAAAGAAATATTAAAAATTGTATATATTTTATGTGCGTATTTTTTAAACATACTTATTAAAATAAGAATTAAACAGAATAAAATATAAATACTTCCTTTCAATATTGTTAAAAAAGTAAATGCTTTAATGTGAACATTTTGTTTCTGCAGCGCTGTACTTCATATCGCAATATCAGGTATATAATGTGAAGCTTTCAATTCGGCACGATCGTGAATATTCAGTTGACAGACTGATTCTTTGTGGACTCAAAATACTTTTAATTTGAGAAATGATTTGTTCATATAAATATTGAGAACCAACAGCGGAAAACAGAGTACATGCAATTTCCTCTCTTTAAACAATTAAACCATTCTAGCAATGCATTCGTAAATTTACAAAATATGAAACGAGTTTAAGTCCTTTCTACCGTTTGACTCAGCTAAAGATGTAGAAAGAATTAAAGGGTCACTCCACATAATAAATTAAAATAATTTTATTTATCACTATAATCAACTCAAACACAAACAACACTTTAAACAGGATAATTCCGTCACGCAATGAAGAGAAGAGACGAGATTCGCATTTGGGAAGAATATGTTCAATACTGCGGCTCCTCCTTAATATTACTTTACACAGAGCTTACATATTTAGTCCTCACTACTACTTTAACACTCTAAACATCAACTTAATATAAGATGACATTATCTGAACTTATATATATATGCAGTCTTCTACTCAATCCAACTAGACTCTAACACTTATTGGTTATAATCCTTTACAAGGACTTAAACCAATTCTGGTAAGCTTCATCTTGTAAATATCTTGTCACCTCTTGTTAGCTAAACTTCTGACTTTCTTACTTTTTGTTTACGTATTCTCTTCACTGCCAATTCACTAACTATTTACTTCACTTCTTATGCTCTCACATTTCAATAATTCTTAAACTCGCGAAGAAGGAATATATATAATAAACTTAACTTGCATGTCACGTTTACTTCTTTTAGGAGAAGATTAGTTGAAATTTACTGGCCTAAAAGAATACCCAAAAGGACTGTTAGTGAAATGCCTCGTTTAGATCCGTCACAAATAGCTGTAGATTTATTTTTAGAGTTATCCTAAAGATTTTTTCGTAACTCCGTAAATGTCCAAGATTCTGGAAATGTTTATAAAATACCAATTTCCATTCACTCAAAAGCAGACAATTTTGTAGAGTAGTGTCAAGGCTATCTTGAAGACATCAGGCCGTGACAGCCATTATATGACGTCACGAAAGGAGGGAATACTTTTCTATGCGCACTCGCTTTCTGAGGAATATAAAGCTTAGGACATTTATTTCTTTTCAGGTCATAGACTAATATTTCCACATTTTATTGATTTTTTTTAGTTCTCACTTGGAATATTTTCCGATGAAAGTTATGTATTAAAACGCTAGAATGATGTCTAATATTTTTCCGGAAAAGGGACAAATATCACTCTTGAAAAGCTCATAACAGTAGAAGAAAAATCTAAGAAAAAGACGGACTCAATGTAAAATAATTTCTACCAGATAAAATTTTAAAAAAACTCTACTTGCAAAGAAAATAATTTCAATCAAATAAAACATAAAAAGAAACATTTACTTGTAAATAAAATATGAAAAGTAAAAAACCATTAGAGGCATATTATGAAAAAATGCATGCAAAAATATATACAAATATAGAAATGACAAACAGTTTTAGACACAACAGTAATTATAAAGCAAAAATATATTCTGGATTATATGTTAAAAATATATATTAATTAAAATAATTCATGCATTCAAAACTCAAAAATAAAATAATTTCAAGCAAACAAAATATAAAAAGAAACGTTTACTTGTAAAGAAAATATGAAAAGTAAATCATTAGAAGCATATTATAAAAAATGCATGCAAAAATATATACAAACTAGCTTTCATGGCCCGGCGTTGCACGGGCTTTTACCGAGTGAATAACTTCACCCTCATGGAAATTTCGTGTTTCCCTCAGGCCGATAGCACTTGTGTGTGTGTGTGTGTGTGTGTGTGTGTGTGTATGAGCGCGATGTGAGTGATTTCTTTAACTATGTCAAAAAACTCACTTTTTCGAAATTTGTTCTTGCGTTGGGTGTGGTGTGGTAATTCTTAAAGATGGGTGAAAGCTCAGGTGTCGTCCTCGTCACTTGAGAATGGTTGAAAATTTCGAGATCCGTCACCAAACTTTCTCGAATAGGCAAACAGGGTGAATTTTAAAATCACCCAATCACTTTCCAATTCTTTCGTTGCAATTTTTTATTTCCCGGAAACGAAAATGTAGTCTTTTTAAAAATAGTTGTATGCTGAAAAAAAGACAGAAAGTATAAATTTTTCAAATTACGAAATTTCACTACTATTTTAATTCTTGGAGAAAAATTGTGAGGATTTTTTTGAAATATTCGACTCGGGGGAAAAAAGTTTCATGCAATTACCTTTATAAAAGAAGAAATTATTAAATGATTGATTTAAGTATTTTGAGTGTTTTATTAAAATTTGTTCAAAAAAGTTTTTGGCTTTTTTTTTTAAATTACTGATTCTAAAAGTTTTAAATTGAAAATTTCGAAGTCCGTCGCCAAAAAACTATGGAGTAGGTGAAGAGTGCGACTTTAAAAATCCCTCACTCACATTTCAATTCTTTCGTTGCAATTTTTTAGGCCCCGGAAACGAAAATGTAGCTTTTTTAAAAATAGTTGTATGTTGAAAAAAGACAGAGAAGTAGAAATTTTTAAAATTGCAAAATTTCACTACAATTTTAAATCTTGAAGTAAAATTGTGAGGATTTTTTGAATTGTTCGACACACGGAAAAATAGTTTCATGCAATTATCTTTACGAATGAAGAATTTATTAAATGATTGATTTAAGTATTTTGAGTGTTTTATTAAAATTCGTTCAAATAAGTGTTCGGCTTTTTATTTTTTAAATCACTGATTCTGAAAGTTTTAAAAACGCAACGATATTGATTCATATGAGAAAAAATCATAAAATATGCAAAACATCATTGTTTTATAAAAAAAAAAGTTGTTTTTTTTTCTATAGAATTCTTTAAAGAAATATAGTTTTTGGCTTTTTATTTTTTTAATCATTGATTCTAAATGATCAATGACTTTTTTAAAAATCATTTTCATTTAAATGCATCGATATTTATTCATTTTAGAAGAAATCATAAAATAGGCAAAGTATTATTATTTTGAAAAAAAAATCCGAATCGTGACAAATAATAGATGTTTGGTATTTAATTTATTCAATCACTGATATTAAAAGAGCAAAGTATGAATCTTTTTAGTTCAGATGGTTTACTTATCTCAGTTATAAAAGATCCTTATACGTAACGATTGAAAAATATCGATTAATGATTTACAGAAAACAATTCTTTTTTACTTAAAAAAATGTATATTTAAAGCAACAAAGAAAACGTTCTGATATAATATATTACGAAAAACCAAGCATATTCATTATTTTAACAATAATTATTTTCTTAGAGCTTAAAATAATACAAATTGATTAAAAATGTTCATTTAGCAATTAATTGTGACATTCCGTTTGCTTAAATAATGGCAGCACTGAAAATTTACGCGGGAAAAATAAACAGAAATGAAAGCTTCTTATTAGGAATTGTTGAAAAAGATAGAAATTACTTTGAATGATTAAAAATCAGAAAAAAAACTTTTTGAAAGCAAAAAAAAAAAAAAAAAATGAAAAGTACATTAAAATACCAGAGGATCATGTTAAAATAAGTATTTATCAGTAAAATTAATTTATGTGGGAAAAATAAGCAGAAACGAACAAAATCAAATTCGCTAGATTCGAACCCAGACACAAGAAAGAATTAGATACTTTGCGAAAGCGACGCGCTATGCAACTACGCCACACAGACCCGTAGCGGAGAGTGAAAATAGGCAACAATAATGAATGGGAGGTTCAAATTGAAATTAATTTTTAATTATGGGGATCCACAGGATATTCACATAACTATTGAAAGATTTCAATTGAAGATTAAATTTAAATGTATCGCAAAAAATGTATTGATTTATGACATATTAAGAAAACGCAATTAATAATAAAAAATATATAATATGAGCATTAGCTTTTTTTTTTTAAGGAAGTTATGCAAAATAAACGTTCGAAATGGGCAAATTCTTCGGTTTTAAATTATGAAATTATATGTAAAAAAAAAGAAATATAGATTAGGCATTATTTTAAAGTAAACTATAAGTTTTATGAAAGAAAACAAAAATTTCGATACTGATAAATATTTTAAAAATGAATCTCAAAAATGCATTGAATGCATTTTATCATCTTAATCTGACAAATATAGTTATTTAATTTTGAAAATTATATAAAGAAAAATTGACGAAAAAGTAACTTTTTCACTCGCATTTATTTTTTACTCGCCAAAGCTACTGATTTCCCCCTGTTTAAGGCAGAATTTTTTTAATGTAACCTTTGAGTTAGATGCGGTCGAAGGCGAAACAGGTCAAAAGTTTTTGGCGCAAAGCTAATTTTCGACGCCAATGTTTGGCTAAATGTAAAATCGAGTATTTTAAATTATTTTAAAAATCATTACCTTCATTTTAAGGGCATAATTTTTACGTTAATGCTCTCAAAAATCACAAACTATTTGCAAAAATAACGTACTTTGAAATAAAAATGTACAAATTACTACTTTTTAATTTATTTCTCAGAAAAACATAAGTTTACGAAAATCACAAAATGTTTTTTAAAATCCGTAATTTTGAAGCAATTTTTTCAATCTTCGTATATGTTACGGATAATATTACTTTAAAAACGGAAAAAAGGTTTTGTGAGATAACCTTCATAAATGACGCAGTTATTCAATGTGAAGTAAAAATTGGGACTACTTTTTAAAAATTCTTTAAAAAAAAGTTTTGGGAATTTTATTTTTAAATGAATGGATCTAAAAGAAAAAGGCTTGAAGTTAATTAGTGTAGAATATCAATTTAATAACACGAAAAGTAATTCATACCCAACAATTTAGAAATAATTTTCATAAAAACGCATCAGTTTTAACACTATTTTAAAAAATTCGAAAAAAAATAGAAAATATCGTTATTTTACAAAAACATTTATACCGTGTCGTGGCGAAATAAATGATTTTTCCGATTCTGTAATTATTTTTTGTCTGATTTCAACACCGAAAATTGGATGACAATTTTAAGATGGTCGAAAACGTCGGATCACCACTCGGCCGAAACGGAACGGAAGTTCCGCCAAGTAAACAACCGGTAGGAGTTAAAACAATTAGGCGTTTTAAGGTTTTGGATTAATATCTTTTCAACTAATTACAATATCGTAATATAAATAGGCAATACGGCTTCCCCGGAAAATTCCTGATCTTTTGGTACCTTCCGCGACTTTCTGCGTGGTGCGGTTCGTGAGAAGATAGACGCACATAGATAGATAGATACGTTTGTTTACCTTCGAATTTTAATAGTGTAAGATATAGAAATGACAAACAGTTTTAGACACCACTGTAATTATAAAGCAAAAATAGATTCTGGATTATATGTTAAAAATATATATTAATTAAAATAATTCATGCATTCAATACTCAAAAAAAAATAATTTCAAGCAAACGAAATATAAAAAGAATCATTTACTTGTAAAGAAAATATGAAAAGTAAACCATTAGAAGCATATTATAAAAAAATGCATGCAAAAATATATACAAATATAGAAATGACAAACAGTTTTAGACACCACATTAATTAAAAAACAAAAATAGATCCTGGATTGTATGTAAAATATATTCAATTAAAATAATTCATTCATCCACAATATTCAAAAATATAAAATAATTTCAATGAATTAAAATATAAAAAGAAACATTTACTTGCAAAGAAAATATGAAAAGTAAAGCATTAGAGGCATATTATTATATAAAAAAAATGTATGCAAAAAAAAATATATACAAATATAGAAATGACGCAAACAGTTTCAGAAACCATAGTAATTATATAGCAAATATAGATTCTAGATTGTACACTAAATATATATATATACTAGCTTTTATGGCCCGGCGTTGCACGGGCTTTTACTGAGTGCATACATATGTGCATATGTGAAATTAACATGGGGATTAAGTGATACCGTGGGTATCACTTAATCCCCATGTTAATTTCCTCCTTTCTTTCTGACGCCAAAACTTTTGTGTGGTTTTGAAGCGTACGATGTGAGTGCATGATCCGTGAGTGCGTGTCATGGCTTTGTCGCTTAACATTTTCCCTTCTCTTCGCAAATTCAACACTTCCAATATTATTTTTCGAAATTACTTTGATTTCTTTGTTTCTTTCGTCTCCACATAGCTCGGCGTTGCACGGGCTTTTACCGAGTGAATAACTTCATCCCCTTGGAAATTTCGTGTTTCCTTCAGACCGTTAGCACTTATGTGCGCGATGTGAGTGATTTCTTTAACTATGTCATTAAAACTCCCTTTTTCGAAATTTGTTCTTGCGTTGGTGTGGTGTTCTAATTTTTAGAGATGGGTGAAAGCCCAGGTGTCGTCCTCGTCACTTGAGAATGGTTGAAAATTTCGAGATCCGTCACCAAACTTTCTCGAATAGGCAAACAGGGTGAATTTTAAAATCACCCAATCACTTTCCAATTCTTTCGTTGCAATTTTTTATTTCCCGGAAACGAAAATGTAGTCTTTTTAAAAATAGTTGTATGCTGAAAAAAAGACAGAAAGTATAAATTTTTCAAATTACGAAATTTCACTACTATTTTAATTCTTGGAGAAAAATTGTGAGGATTTTTTTGAAATATTCGACTCGGGGGAAAAAAGTTTCATGCAATTACCTTTATAAAAGAAGAAATTATTAAATGATTGATTTAAGTATTTTGAGTGTTTTATTAAAATTTGTTCAAAAAAGTTTTTGGCTTTTTTTTTAAATTACTGATTCTAAAAGTTTTAAATTGAAAATTTCGAAGTCCGTCGCCAAAAAACTATGGAGTAGGTGAAGAGTGCGACTTTAAAAATCCCTCACTCACATTTCAATTCTTTCGTTGCAATTTTTTAGGCCCCGGAAACGAAAATGTAGCTTTTTTAAAAATAGTTGTATGTTGAAAAAAGACAGAGAAGTAGAAATTTTTAAAATTGCAAAATTTCACTACAATTTTAAATCTTGAAGTAAAATTGTGAGGATTTTTTGAAATGTTCGACACACGGAAAAATAGTTTCATGCAATTATCTTTACGAATGAAGAATTTATTAAATGATTGATTTAAGTATTTTGAGTGTTTTATTAAAATTCGTTCAAATAAGTGTTCGGCTTTTTATTTTTTAAATCACTGATTCTGAAAGTTTTAAAAACGCAACGATATTGATTCATATGAGAAAAAATCATAAAATATGCAAAACATCATTGTTTTATAAAAAAAAAAGTTGTTTTTTTTTCTATAGAATTCTTTAAAGAAATATAGTTTTTGGCATTTTATTTTTTTAATCATTGATTCTAAATGATCAATGACTTTTTTAAAAATCATTTTCATTTAAATGCATCGATATTTATTCATTTTAGAAAAAATCATAAAATAGGCAAAGTATTATTATTTTGAAAAAAAAATCCGAATCGTGACAAATAATAGATGTTTGGTATTTAATTTATTCAATCACTGATATTAAAAGAGCAAAGTATGAATCTTTTTAGTTCAGATGGTTTACTTATCTCAGTTATAAAAGATCCTTATACGTAACGATTGAAAAATATCGATTAATGATTTACAGAAAACAATTCTTTTTTACTTAAAAAAATGTATATTTAAAGCAACAAAGAAAACGTTCTGATATAATATATTACGAAAAACCAAGCATATTCATTATTTTAACAATAATTATTTTCTTAGAGCGTAAAATAATACAAAAAATTGATTAAAAATGTTCATTTAGCAATTAATTGTGACATTCCATTTGCTTAAATAATGGCAGCACTGAAAATTTACGCGGGAAAAATAAACAGAAATGAAAGCTTCTTGTTAGGAATTGTTGAAAAAAATAGAAATTACTTTGAATGATTAAAAATCAGAAAAAAAACTTTTTGAAAGCAAAAAAAAAAAAAAAAAAATGAAAAGTACATTAAAATACCAGAGGATCATGTTAAAATAAGTATTTATCAGTAAAATTAATTTATGTGGGAAAATTAAGCAGAAACGAACAAAATCAAATTCGCTAGATTCGAACCCAGACACAAGAAAGAATTAGATACTTTGCGAAAGCGACGCGCTATGCAACTACGCCACACAGACCCGTAGCGGAGATTGAAAATAGGCAACAATAATGAATGGGAGGTTCAAATTGAAATTAATTTTTAATTAAGGGGATCCACAGGATATTCACATAACTATTGAAAGATTTCAATTGAAGATTAAATTTAAATGTATCGCAAAAAATGTATTGATTTATGACATATTAAGAAAACGCAATTAATAATAAAAAATATATAATATGAGCATTAGCTTTTTTTTCTAAGGAAGTTATGCAAAAAAAAGGTTCGAAATGGGCAAATTCTTCGGTTTTAAATTATGAAATTATATGTAAAAATAAGAAATATAGATTAGGCATTATTTTAAAGTAAACTATAAGTTTTATGAAAGAAAACAAAAATTTTGATACTGATAAATATTTTACATGAATCTCAAAAATGTATTGAATGCATTTTATCATCTTAATCTGACAAATATAGTTATTTAATTTTGAAAATTATATAAAGAAAAATTGACGAAAAAGTAACTTTTTCACTCGCATTTATTTTTTACTCGCCAAAGCTACTGATTTCCCCCTGTTTAAGGCAGAATTTTTTTAGTGTAACCCTTGAGTTAGATGCGGTCGAAGGCAAAACAGGTCAAAAGTTTTTGGCGCAAAGCTAATTTTCGACGCCAATGTTTGGCTAAATGTTAAATCGAGTATTTTAAATTATTTTAAAAATGATTACCTCCATTTTAAGGGCATAATTTTTACGTTAATGCTCTCAAAAATCACAAACTATTTGCAAAAATAACGTACTTTGAAATGAAAAATGTACAAATTACTACTTTTTAATTTATTTCTCAGAAAAACATAAGTTTACGAAAATCACAAAATATTTTTTAAAATCCGTAATTTTGAAGCAATTTTTTCAATCTTCGTATATGTTACGGATAATATTACTTTAAAAACGGAAAAAAGGTTTTGTGAGATAACCTTCATAAATGATGCAGTTATTCAATATGAAGTAAAAATTGGGACTACTTTTGAAAAATTCTTTAAAAAAAAGTTTTGGGAATTTTATTTTTAAATGAATGGATCTAAAAGAAAAAGGCTTGAAGTTAATTAGTGTAGAATATCGATTTAATAACACGAAAAGTAATTCATACCCAACAATTTAGAAATAATTTTCATAAAAACGCATCAGTTTTAACACTATTTTAAAAAATTCGAAAAAAAATAGAAAATATCGTTATTTTACAAAAACATTTATACCTTGTCGTGGCGAAATAAATGATTTTTCCGATTCTGTAATTATTTTTTGTCTGATTTCAACACCGAAAATTGGATGACAATTTTAAGATGGTCGAAAACGTCGGATCACCACTCGGCCGAAACGGAACGGAAGTTCCGCCAAGTAAACAACCGGTAGGAGTTAAAACAATTAGGCGTTTTAAGGTTTTTAATTAATATCTTTTCAACTAATTACAATATCGTAATATAAATAGGCAATACGGCTTCCCCGGAAAATTCCTGATCTTTTGGTACCTTCCGCGACTTTCTGCGTGGTGCGGTTCGTGAGAAGACAGACGCACATAGATAGATAGATACGTTTGTTTACCTTCGAATTTTAATAGTGTAAGATATAGAAATGACAAACAGTTTTAGACACCACTGTAATTATAAAGCAAAAATAGATTCTGGATTATATGTTAAAAATATATATTAATTAAAATAATTCATGCATTCAATACTCAAAAATAAAATAATTTCAAGCAAACGAAATATAAAAAGAAACATTTACTTATAAAGAAAATATGAAAAGTAAACCATTAGAAGCATATTATAAAAAAATGCACGCAAAAATATATGCAAATATAGAAATGACATACAGTTTTAGGCACCACAGTAACTATAAAGCAAAAATAGATTCTGGATTATATGTTAAAAATATATAAATTAAAATAATTCATGCATTCAATACTCAAAAATAAAGTAATTTCAAGCAAACAAAATATAAAAAGAAACATTTACTTATAAAGAAAATATGAAAAGTAAACCATTAGAAGCATATTATAAAAAAATGCATGCAAAAATATATACAAATATAGAAATGACAAACAGTTTTAGACACCACATTAATAAAAAACAAAAATAGATCCTGGATTGTATGTAAAAAAATATTCAATTAAAATAATTCATTCATCCACAATATTCAAAAATATAAAATAATTTCAATGAATTAAAATATAAAAAGAAACATTTACTTGCAAAGAAAATATGAAAAGTAAAGCATTAGAGGCATATTATTATATAAAAAATGTATGCAAAAAAATATATACAAATATAGAAATGACGCAAACAGTTTCAGACACCATAGTAATTATATAGCAAATATAGATTCTAGATTGTGTACACTGAATATATATATATACTAGCTTTCAAGGCCCGGCGTTGCACGGGCTTTTACTGAGTGCATACATATGTGCATAAGTGAAATTTACATGGGGATTAAGTAATACCGTGGGTATCACTTAATCCCCATGTTAATTTCCTCCTTTCTTTCTGACGCCAAAACTTTTGTGTGGTTTTGAAGCGTACGATGTGAGTGCATGATCCGTGAGTGCGTGTCATGGCTTTGTCGCTTAACATTTTCCCTTCTCTTCACAAATTCAACACTTCCAATATTATTTTTCGAAATTACTTTGATTTCTTTGTTTCTTTCCTCTCCACATAGCTCGGCGTTGCACGGGCTTTTACCGAGTGAATAACTTCATCCCCATGAAAATTTCGTGTTTCCCTCAGACCGTTAGCACTTATGTGCGCGATGTGAGTGATTTCTTTAACTATATCATTAAAACTCCCTTTTTCGAAATTTGTTCTTGCGTTGGTGTAGTGTTCTAATTATTAGAGATGTGTGAAAGCGCAGGTGTCGTCCTCGTCACTTGACCATGGTTGAAAATTTCGAGGTCCATCGCCAATAACCCTCGAAAAGGCAAACAGTGCGAATTTAAAAATCACCCACTCACTTTCCAATTCTTTCCTTTTCTTCAGTGAATAATTTCATCCCCATGGAAATTTCGTGTTTCCCTCAGGCCGATAGCACTTGTGTGTGTGTATGCGCGCGATGTGAGGGATTTCTTTAACTATGTCAAAAAAACTCCCTTTTTCGAAATTTGTTCTTGCGTTGGGTGTGGTGTGGTAATTCTTAAAGATGGGTGAAAGCTCAGGTGTCGTCCTCGTCACTTGAGAATGGTTGAAAATTTCGAGGTCCGTCAACAAAATTTTCGAATAGGCAAACAGGGTGAATTTTAAAATCACCCAATCACTTTCCAATTCCTTCGTTGCAATTTTTTATTTCCCGGAAACGAAAATGTAGTCTTTTTAAAAATAGTTGTATGCAGAAAAAAAGACAGAAAGTATAAATTTTTCAAATTACAAAATTTCACTACTATTTTAATTCTTGGAGAAAAATTGTAAGGATTTTTTGAAATATTCGACTCGGGGGAAAAAAGTTTCATACAATTACCTTTATAAAAGAAGAAATTATTAAATGATTGATTTAAGTATTTTGAGTGTTTTATTAAAATTTGTTCAAAAAAGTTTTTGGCTTTTTTTTAAAATCACTGATTCTAAAAGTTTTAAATTGAAAATTTCGAAGTCCGTCGCCAAAAAACTCTGGAGTAGGTGAACAGTGCGACTTTAAAAATCCCTCACTCACATTTCAATTCTTTCGTTGCAATTTTTTAGGCCCCGGAAACGAAAATGTAGCTTTTTTAAAAATAGTTGTATGTTGAAAAAAGACAGAGAAGTAGAAATTTTTAAAATTGCAAAATTTCACTACTATTTTAAATCTTGAAGTAAAATTGTGAGGATTTTTTGAAATGTTCGACACACGGAAAAATAGTTTCATGCAATTATCTTTACGAATGAAGAATTTATTAAATGATTGATTTAAGTATTTTGAGTGTTTTATTAAAATTCGTTCAAATAAGTGTTCGGCTTTTTATTTTTTAAATCACTGATTCTGAAAGTTTTAAAAACGCAACGATATGGATTCATATGAGAAAAAATCATAAAATATGCAAAACATCATTGTTTTATAAAAAAAAAAAGTTGTTTTTTTTCTATAGAATTCTTTAAAGAAATATAGTTTTTGGAATTTTATTTTTTTAATCATTGATTCTAAATGATCAATGACTTTTTTAAAAATCATTTTCATTTAAATGCATCGATATTTATTCATTTTAGAAGAAATCATAAAATAGGCAAAG